>PVJL010003176.1:0-93086 GCA_004026885.1 Lyroderma lyra
GCACGCACACACACACGCACGCGCGCGCGCGCACACACACACACACACACACACACACATATTTTTCTTACAGGATGTCTGAAAGTGAGGTGTCCCATCCTGTTGTCGTGAAGGCTGCTGTCCAGTGGAGTTGCTTCTCTAGCAGGAACGGTCAGGGTCATTAATTTTTCCCTGTACCGTGTGGGCTGTGGAACATAAAACTGACTTGATGGATCACATGCCACTTGGAAGAGGAGCCTTCGGAGGCAGGTGGGCGAGTGGGTGGGGGAAGCGCTGTGGAGGGTTCATGTGTCTATGCAGGTAGCAGCAGTGCTGCCCTTCCGTAGATGGATGACATTTTGGATCAGTTTGAGTGTGCGGGGCTGAGGTAAAAATCAGGCTGCAAAGAGAGAGAGGGAGTGAAACCAAAGGGAGAAAATGACTGTGTCAGCGACACCACACCCCCACGGAGGAGGCGGGTTGTGGTTGTGCACTTTACAGTGTGGCAGGTTGCTGTGTGCATGGGGGAGGAGGCAGGACGGAAAAGGGATTGAAAATCATGTCACAGAAGGACGAGACCAAAGACCCGCTATCGATGGCGGAGGAGAAACTGTCTCTTGTGTACGTCCTGTTTATTGCCTTCAGCTCTTGAGAGGTTATTGAAGGAGGGGTTCGGGGTTACTCTGCGTGGCTTCCAAGCAAGAACTGGAGCTTATCTGGCTCCTTGGAGGGTGAACTGTTTAAACAAAATGGGTAGCTTCTTGTGGAAGTGAATTTTTCCTCGCATCACCACTCAAGCCAATGCTTTAAGGAAAACACACGGTCTGGGACGTGTCTGGCCTGGATGACCTCGGGCCCGTAGAAGGCTGTCAGACGAAGCTGCCACCAGCTAATGTCTATTTCCTTCTCACCGCTAATGGCAGCTCATGAGCCAGTTTGGAACTAGATATCCCACCTTGGACAGAATTAAGTTTCCTGGGCAAGTGGATTTATATAGAACTGGCTTTTAAATTTTTTTTTTAAGAAATAGAAAATTAAAAATCACAGTTTCTGTGTGGTTGTGGCACAGGAGAAAGAACACAGAACAGAACCTAGAGTGGGATCCTAGCTCAAACATATTCTTGCTGAGATTTTGGGCAAAGCCTCACAGCAAGGATATTGCTGTCAAGGATATTGGCCTGTCATTTTTATTCTTTTTTCTTTTTTTTAACAGTCTGACTATTCTATTTTTAATAGAATTAATAAAATGGAGCTAATGATATTACCTTTACAGGGTTGTTACAAGTGTTACATGAGGTGGTCTATGTACAGTGCCTGAGACAGGGCCTGGTACATTTAATCACTTAATCAATGTGAGTTGTTTCCTTGAGTCTCCCAGACAATTAACCCTACCAGCCGCTGTACCGATTTTTCGGTAATTTCCGAACCTGCTGCTAGACCACTGGACCTAATGTTCGAAATGAAAGGTAGACCTGTTTTCTACAATGTCTCCAAGTTCCATCTTATTCTAACCACTTGTTTGCATGTAACTAACATTTTTCTATACCATGTTGGTTTTTTCTCTTTAACGCTCCGGAGCCCAGGTATAGGGGACAGTTAGGTTCAGGGCCTCAGGTCTGGTAGGGTTAAAAATAGAATAGTCAGACTGTTAAAAAAAAGAATAAAAATGACAGGCCAATATCTTTGATGAGTGTGGATATAAAAATTCTCAACAAAATACTAGCAAACTAAATTCAACAGCACATTGAAAAGATTATACACTGTGATCAAGTAGGATTCACCTATGGGATACAAGGATGGCTCAATATCTGCAAATCAATAAATGCAGTTCATCACATGAATAGAAGGAAAGATAAGAATATCATGGTCTTCTTTCTGAGTTGACAGGCCATGAGGCTGCTTAGTGTCTGCCTTTCACTGAGGTGAACACAGGTCATGGCTCCAGGACCCACGGAGGGATGGACGCATGGGTGGAGTGGAGGGAGGAAGTGGCAGAGTACTGATGCCAGGGTGCGGGGCATTCAGACTAGAACAGGGGTTGCTTTTCCTGGGCCTGTTTGCCTCAGAGCAGTGCATTTGTGCGCACACATATGTTTTCCTTCTGCCTCTCCTAGGCTCAAGTCCATTGCATCATTTTCCCTAGTCCAGTGGTTCTCAAATTCCAGTGAGCATAGGAATCTCCTGGGGATCTTGCTAAAATTCCAAGACTGATTCAACATACCCCTGGGAATGCCTGAGATTCTGCATTTCTAATAAGCACCAGGCAGAAGCCTCTGGTGCACAGACTGCACTGTGAGTGGTTGGTCAGGAGTTAGTCCACACAGATACTGCCTGCAGAATGCCTCGGGAGTCATTGCAGTTTGTCCATGACTTTGGAGTTCTGCCTCCCTCTCTTTCTGCCAGGATTCAGTGACACTCTTTCCTTATCATTTTATGCTAAGGTCTGTTATTTGAGGGTACTATGTATCTCTTTTTCTCCAAAGATGAGGTCTTGTAAAGTCCACATTTCAGCTTCGTATAGCAGTGCAGCCTTTTCTCAGACTGGTGCTAACGCAGCTGGTGGTGAAGCCCTAAGTGCAAACCTGTTTCAGAAAAGAAATTCATCTTGTTAGAGGGAGCTGAGCTACTTACAAGGCAGATAACGTTCTGCTGCTTGCTGAATTGATGGAGAGAGGCACTGGGATTCAGACTCCCCTATTTTTCATTCTTTGAATGAAGTCTATCTCCTGAATTACATGAGCCGTGTGAAGCAGGGAAAGAGAGCAATGGTTCTGGAAACAAAAACAGAGTTCTTATCTTTTCATACAGAAGTGAATGCTTTAGGATATTATTATTTATGATTTATGGGGTGCATGGCAATATGACCAGTGTTTCGCCATAGCCCTCCGCCTTTGATGAACTCCTGGAACGTCCCAGCTGCTGCATTACAAGATTCTGGCTGAAAACATCATACTGAATTGCAGCTGGGAAATTTGGTTTCTGTTACCAGTCCTACCACTGACTTGCTCTGACTTCCCCCAAATTCCTTAGACCTTCCGACCTGCTAGTAAGTCAGGTTAATCACACCTGCTGTCAGTATTTGCTTGTGAACTACCTTGAGATGTTTATTAGTTAAAGGAGTCTCAAATATTTCTTAAAAATCACTTTTCCTTCTGAAGATAGATCAGCTTTTGCGGCTCAGATCAAACTATGTAAATAAATAAAGCCAAACAAAACCGGAGAAGGTGACCAGAGCACCTTTCATAATAAAAGGGCAGAAGAGAAGGCAGTTCTCCCCGCAATCGCCCTCTCTGCCTCCCTCTTTCCCTCTCCCTCCCCCTTTTTTCTGGATTTTAGAAAACTTTATTTTGAAATAATTTCAGATTTATAGAAAAGTTGTAAGAATAGTTTAAAGAATGCCTGTATAAACTCCATGCAAATTGCCCAAATGTTAACATTTTACACACTTGCTTTCTCTGTCTCTATCATCTATCTATTTATTATTATCTATCAATCATCCATCTCTACCAATATCAATACCTTTATGTATATTATCTATATCTATTTTTTCTGACCCAATTGAGAATGAGAAGACGAGTTAGATGCCCCTTTGTGCTTTTATATACCTCAGTGAGTATTCTGAGGATGTGTTCTTATACACCTACAGTACAGTTATCAAAGTCAAGAAATTAAATTGGCAATACTATTAAATCTGTGGACTTTAAGTTTTGTCAATTGTCTTAATAGGTTATCTATAGCAGGACAAAAAAATCATTTTCTTTGGTCCAGATGCAGACCAGGCTCACATGTTTTATATAGTTGTCCTGTATTTTTGTCTCCTTAACCTGGAGCATCAGTGCAATTTTGCCTTTCGTAGAGAAGTTAGATTCTTGACCTTCAGAGATTTCACAGAAGTTATCTGGACAAATGTTACTTTATTTTAACAAGCAACCATAGAAGACAGCTAGGAAGTCTCAAGGCTGAATTCTGAAATTAAAGTTGGTTTTTAGTAATAAAAATGAGACATGATTATTACAAAAATGAAAACAATGCGGAAATGAATCAAGTCAAAGTCAAAGTCACACCTCCAATCTCACTTTCACTTAAGAGTGAGCACTGTTAAAATTTGTGTATATTGTTTCAGATCATTTTCTGTGCTCACAAAATGCGTACATTTATAACATGAGTGTGTTTTAACAAAAAATGACATCATACTGTACATACTGTTCTGTAACTTTCTTGTTTTTAGTATGTCAGTGCTTCCTTCCCTTGCCAGTCATCAGGTCTGTGAGGGGGACTTTCGGCATCCCCGCCAAGGAAGTTGGAAGCTGAGCTCAGCGTTGTCACTTTGGGTGGTAACTTTGGTTTAGTGGCGTGTGCAGCGGGAGAGAACGTTCACAGCTCCTTGGTCAAGTACACAAAGTGTCTCTTAATTTATGGGCTCTTGGTGGAGAACCTCCCTAGGGTGGCTACAGCCTGGAAATGTTTGATAACAATGTGGATAATATAGCCTTATATTATATATTGTGTATATAATGTTGACATTTCAAAGGTCAAATGAAATATGAAAAAAATGTTTAAAATTCCACTTTATTAAAATCTGTCTCTTTTGCACTGCCAGTAGAGTTCATGATGACATGATGTGGTATGTGTGTGTGTGTGTGTGTGTGTGTGTGTGTGTGTGTAAATTCTCGATACACGTGCACACATTTTGTAAAAGTTCTTGAGATCACGTATCGCATACGAGTATCTGGGCACCGTCCCATGGCTCCTGATTTCTGTTTAGATACTCTTTTCTTGGCATCCCAGATTAGAAGCGCAGCTGCTCTCCAGTCTGAGACGCTCTTGCCTGAACTCGAAATGACAGTGGGGAGTTTCTTGCAACTGTGTGGCTGAGATCTTTAAGAAAAATTGGTGGTAAAGATTGGTTTAGTCTGGTTTCCCTTTGGTTCTTGCATGGATTTTCTCTGGCCCTCTGACCTTTAACTTGATTCTTTCTTGGCTGATCCTGACCTTCTGGTGCCTTTGAGCCCGAGAGGACAACTTAGATAGGGGTGATCCGAAATTATTTGTGAGCTTGATGCCTGTATTAGTGGTTTTCCCATTTTGCCTGGTTCTCTGCAGCCTGGAGCCTGAAGGCACTTTGGAATAGGGCGTGTTGTCCTGTAACTGCCTTCTGGCACTTGATGGGTGAAATCAGAGCAGTGATTGAGTCCTTAACACCCTTATGGCACTACAGAGTAATCACATTTATCACACTTCTTGTTCAAGCCCTTTAGAGAATGACATTTCACAGTGTAATTTTGCTTCACAGATTTTTTTTTTTTCTCTTGTGAGTCTTAACTTTCAGGGTACAATTCTCTCTTATGGTTTCACCTTTTCCCTACTTTGTGTATCTGTGAGAAGTTGCACAAATGAGCCTCCTCTCGGCATAGCAAATGGACGCAGGTCACGCTCCCAAGTGCCCTTCACCTCGAGATTCCTGATTGTTTCTTCCTTGTGTGTCGTGAGCAGGCCCGAATTGCCTCACCCCGAGCTGCCCTTTCCACTTTATGAAACAAGCAACTAATAGCACACAGCTCTCAAAATTCCCGGATGACCTGCGTTTTGCTCTTTTTTATTATCCTTTAAGAAATGTCTCAGTAATTGAAATCTGGAGCCGCAGAGTTTTGAGATCTTGTCATTTAGCATTTTACTTCAGAGTGGTTTATTTACACTGTGCCTTTAAACCCCACGGTGGTCCAAGTCTGCCTAAGGGACCTCCGGGCCCCAAACCAAGGATATCGTCTTTAATTCAAAGGCAAGAAGTTAAACAGAGGTCTTGGTGCTCACATTTGTTGGGGAGTCAGAAGGAGGAAGGGTGCTGGCACATTTCAGTAGGCAGCTGCAACAAGCAGAGACGAGAGATCTATGCCGAGATTTATGCCGCGGGCTACATTTCATTTATTGATGGGGACATGGCTATCTGTTTTTTTTCCCACTACAGTAATTTATCAGTGGGTTCATCCTGATTTAGTAGTGCACTGTGGACCCCCACTGCTAATTCCCCTTTATTTCATTTATTTCTTTTACCTGAACTCCTAAAGCCTCAGCGTTGCCAATTCCTTTATCATCCATCTGTATCTCACTGCAAGTCCAACTCCTTTTGATGTATCGCGCAAGCCCTTCCTTCTCCACCTCTTTGCCGTCAATTCGCAGATTGCATTCCTCGTATTGACATTTCAGTCGTGTGATTTATCCCAGCAGGTTCCCTGATGCCAACGAGATCATCATTACCCTTCTGGTAGCATTACTTCAAGACCTTCCTGGTTATTTCCCTTGGCTCCTGGTATTTGTGGATCGGCATCTAAGAGATTTACTGAGGATTTCTCTCCTCTTTTAGGTTTCTCTTTGCTTAGATCCAAACCACAGGCGGTAACTTAGGAGGCCTGAGGATATCTGGAATTTTGTGATATGTGAGCTCTGTTGTGCTTGGTAGGGAGTGCGGGAATGCTCCATCATAAGCATCGTCACAGAAGGGCCAGGCCTGGAATTGCTTTAAACAGAAGGATCTGCCTATGAGAATTCTGAGAGCTTTGGTAGATCAAATCCCAGCCCCCTGATGTCCCTGAGAGCTTCTCAGTGGGGAGGGTTGGATGACCAGGTTTCAAAGTGGATTATCTTTTATAAAGAGGAACATATGTGTAAGAAACTCATGTTATTAATAAGTTTGGCTACAAGGGAGTAGAATACTCCTTTTTAAATGCCATTTATTTCCTGTCAGTACTACATTGATGTAGTCTGAGCTATACACATATATACAGACAGGCACATATATATGTATAATAGGGAGACATAAGCGAGACAAAGAAAAAATTTCCCTCCCTTTCATGAATTCTCGTGAGTTTGGCATTAAAATACTGAATGCTGCATTGTCACAAGACCTTCAGTTGTCCTGATTTGTGTTAGTGACATCTATTTCTCATGTCAGACAAGAGATGGTTACAAAGAAATTTTTTTTGGTCTCTTTAGCTTTCTTTAAACAGTTCCTATGATTCCATGTGGAGGGAGGTTTAGTGACTTATGTGTGATATATCAGAAATTAGGGAAATTAGCTGCCCTTTAAATTGAGTAGAATGTAGGAATTTATCCATTATTTAAAATGATAATGCCATGTAGGGTACTTATAATTCTCCACTCTGTTGCTTTATCTATAAAGCATGTACAGCTGGGGTCTTCCAGGACTGTTCTAGTTGAGGGTCTATGAAGTTGATCTCAGCTCATCTCATGATGGAGGATAAGAGGCGTTCTGACTGTGTGTCAGGAACGCCTGCCCCCACACCCACGGCCATTGCAGAGAATGGACTGACCATAAGGCACCATTCCCTCAGCAGTACATAAAGGAGTTCAAGGAGTCTCCTGGTCGGTCCTCAAATCACATTTAAAATGGGCTCGTATGGCAGCTGGAGGGATTTGAGTAGCCATGAGAAGAATTTCTTGACTGTGAGGATGTCAAATTGCTTCAACAGTTGTCTAATCGCATTCTCAACAGACCTTAGGAAAGCATTTTAATGTCTTTCAGTACCTGAAGGCAGAGGAGAGGACCCTTTGCCTTCAGGCTCGTACATCACTCAGCTCCATTGCAGGAAAGACCACAACAGATAATGCCAGTTTGTAACTTCTGATCATTATACATGGACTTCAGCTGAATATTGATATGCTACTGATTTACAAAAATGTCCCTGGAGTCAGTCCTGTGAAATGAGTCCAGATGATAGTTAGGATGTCTAAGTAAATGCCAGTAAAGCAGTGACAAAAAAATGACAAGAGAAAAAAATCATGGGAAAAAGAAATCCCAACAAAAAATACAGGTTTGACATCAGAGGTTAATAATAAAAAATCAAATTAATTTACTTAAAAAAATCTATTTTTAGGGCCATTGATGACAATATGGATGGATCTTGAGACCATCATGCAAAGCAAAATAAGCCAGACAGAAAAAACCAAGAACTATGATTTCACTCACTTGTGGAACACAAAGCTGAAAGCAACAAAGAAGCAAAAACTCATGGACACACAATCAATAGTGTAGTGGTTAGTGGTTGTCTGAGGATTTGAGGGGAGGGGGTGGGGGAGAAGGGACAGGGTCTCAAACATATGGTGATGGAAAGAGAACTGACTCTGGGTGATGAACACATGGATGATGTACTGTAGAACTGTACACCTGGAACCTTTGTAATTTGTACTAACCAATGTCAAACCAATGTCACCCCAATAAATTTAATGATAAAAACATCTATTACTGAAAAGGAGAAAAAATTACAAAAAAGAATAAATAGAATTAAAATACCATTAATATTATTTTTTTTCTAAGACACCAGTAGATGAAATCACTAGGGAGAATGATCTGTCTATTCAGAAGGTCTACATTGCTCACCTGGCACCAGGGTTAAAAGTAATACGTATGTGCCTATCGGAATTACTGATAGAGTGCGATAGAAGAGACCACATTTGCCACTGATCTCCAACACTTAGAATCATTTTTATAGATTCAACCGGTCCTTACCCATCGTATTTATGAAGTAATAGAAAAAATTTAATTATCCTATTCTAATAGTCTGTACCCTCTGAAATTGGTAATATGCCACAGGCGTCGACTGAAAACGCATAGACGGATGGCTCTGAACGAGAATGCAAGACAAGATTTAATAACACAACAGACCCCTATGTGTTGATTGAGCTATGGTTCCTCCTCAAAAAGGCTTCTCAGAGATGGTTTTTTTTTTTTTTTTTTGAAGCTGAATAAAAAGTACTGATTCACCATTTATGTAATATACGGGGCATAATTTATCTGCACTGATTAAAATGATCAAGTACGCAGTGACAGCTCTTTAGACTCCAGATAAATGCTTCCTTTGTGCTTTTCAGACAAGAATTTCTGACACGATGTGGGAAAAGCTGAAGAAGTCAGTCTTTGGGGTGTGTTTTTCTCCAGGGGCGAGCTTGAGATAGATTTATGGCAAATCATAATAAATTATTTATTGGATAATAAGTGTGATAATTATTCTTATTTATCATCAGTATAACTTGCCTTGTTCTCCTGTCATGCTTTCAATCAAACCCTCCCCAAAGGTTTGCTGGTTAAAATACACAGCCAAAAGGTCATCCCAACAATTTTTCCTCATAATGGCACACTGATTATCTCCTAATTGAAAAATGTAAACGAGGAGCTCTGTAAGTAATGTGAGTGACCCTTGCATTTCTAACACAATGAGGAGAGTCACTCTATACCTCATTCATTCTACCATGGGGAACAGTACAATTTTCAGTAATTTTGATGGTGTCCTGAATTAATTGGTAATAACTTTGTTTTCCATGGAGAAGGAAAAAAAAGCGCCACATGCCCAAATTTGCTGAAAAAGTGGAGATGTAAAATACCACTCACTATCTACTGTCCTGCTGTCAGCTAATCCATTGAAGCTTAATTGTAATTACCCACCGGGTCTGGGGCCAGAGACAAATACTGATTACTGCTCTGTGCGTTTTGTGGGCAAGACTGTGCATGCAGCCTGTTGCAAAGTTTCAAGTGAATTTATTTCTACCAGCGGCTCTAATGGATCATTGGCCATGGACTTTTTCTGGACGTGGTGCAATGGGAGAAAATAATTCAATTTATTTGTGCAGAATTCCTTACAATGGCCAGTGTTGCACGAGGAGACAGTGATGACACAGCCAAGCACTCCACACTCTTGCATCAGAGGTACCTGTGGTCTAAATGGCCCTGGGTCATTTTCCTGTGGTTTGCCTCATCACCCAGAAATGCATACTCAGCTGGACAGCTTGGTGAGGGTTTCTCAAACTTCTCTATCAAGAACAGTGGCTTCTATGACAAAGACAGCCATGTATTTCTCTGTGTCTCTCCCGTCCCTCTCCCTCCCTCTCCTGTCCTCCTTTCTTCCCCCTTTCACTGGTTTTTGGGTATGACCCCAAGGTCATAGCTCAGACAGGACCCTGTCCTAATGCTCCCCACTGATGTGCATCCTGTTACAGCTCAGAGCCTCTCTGGCACGTGCTGCTCCCATGTGGCTCTATGAGTCTTGTTCCAGGTCTTCTGCTTCTCCTGTCTGTTTTGGGAACTTTTCACATCTCTGGGCTGGATCACCCTCTTTCCAAAGTTGCTCAGCATCCTTCACAGCTCCCTTCTGCAGAGCTCCTAGGGCATGGCCTTCTGGACCCCCCCCTCCCCGCTCTGTTCTTGTTACCTTGGTTCCAGCCCCCGTGCCCATGTTTTCACATCTCTGTACAGCTCTCTCTCCATTGTGTCTCTTAGTCCCAATCTTGCCCTCATCCCTGGACACTATTCAATTCCCTCTTTTTAAATGTTGCACAGGGAGGAGCTGAATTCACTTCTACCCTTTCAACTCAGTTAGTGTAAGAGGTGATCTTTTTGCTTTACCCCATAGTGGAGTTAAGACAATGTCAGCGTCAACCTGTACAGTGGAGGCCCCGTCCCCTTTCTGACTCTCAATGATCTGGTTAGTGGGCTCTTTTCTTTCCCCCAAAGGGACTTGATAGTTATCTCTGTGACTTTATGGGTTTATTGTGAAGTTGGCTTGCTCTGTCTAGGAAATAGAAATTTCAGTGAACTAGGTGGTGGTTGTGTATTCTCAAGTAGTGCCATACAGATCTTTCTTTGAGAGCTCTCTTGGTCCAGTTACTGACTGAAATTCAGGTAATCAAACCCTGTGTGCAAAGTAAGAAGCTTTTCGATCAAATATTTTGAACCCCCCAAATTAGGACACATGGATTAACAATGGGACAGATTATTTGAAACTGTGAAGAATCTAGAACGCTGTATTATCTGCTGCTGTGTAACAAATTACCCCAAAACGTAGGTGGCTTCAAACAGCAAACATGTCTTACCTCACACAGTTTTCATGGGTCAGGGATTTGGGAGCAGTTTGGCTGGGTGATATTGGCTCAGGCTCCCTTATGGGGTTGTAGTCAAGATGTTGGCTGAGATTATGGTTATCTTGAGCTGGTGCTTCTAAGAGGACTTGTGGACTACAGGCAGAAGAACTCTGTTTTTCATGGCATTGGTTCCATAGGGCTGCTTGAGTGTTCTCACAATATGGCTTTCCCCAGAGCAAGTGATCCAGGACAGCAATGGAGAAGCTATGTCTTTTATGACCTAGCTCGGGAGGTCACATTCCAGTACTTCCACACTGTCAGTCCTCTTCACTGTGGGGGCAGGGGGGACCACCCAAGGGCAGGAATGCCAGGAGGCAGGGAGGATTGGGGAATCACCTGGGAGGCTGTCTACCAAGGACATGTAGACGCATTTATTGTGCCTCATCCCACCCTCGTTATCCTCCCACCCATGCTGGAAAGGTGGAGAGGAGGGTCGTGCCTTGCTCAGCTAAGCTGGAAGGGACACTGGGGCACATTATATCCTTTGAGCACTCAAATCAGAAAATAAAGGATCCAATCACCATTATGGTTAAAACGAACTGGAAGTTTAATTCATTCTCTCCTTTGTTCTGTCTCCTACCAAGCGTGGTGTTTCCCCACGTGTATTTCTCAGGGCACTAGTCCTGTGAAGTGCTCTACCAAAATGTCTCGGCAGTCAAACTCAGATCCACAATTTTCATGGCCGAACAGATGCCTCGGAGGGCTCTTGCAACAGAGGTATGTGTCACTTTGTTTAACCCAGCATGTCTCAAGTTTATTTTCCACAGTATTCTTTTTAATTTTTGTCATACTAAAAATAACATTCAAACCCCGTGTTCTTTAAAATACATATTTTGAAACGCCGGTCTCGTTAGACGTCCATAACCAGTGTTATTCCAGAACACATTTCCAACGGTCATGGTATGAAAGCACACTGGACCTGCCTGGAATTGGATAGTTGAGTAAGCCCACTAGACAGAAGCCCTTGAAGCGGAATCTTCTATCTACAATACCTAATTCAGTACCTAAAACTGTTTGTTTGCTGGGGAGCCCTCCATGGACTCACTCCTTCACTCTGCTCTCAGAGCATGCGCCTTGATATTTCTTTACCCCTGTGTGAAATCTCTATTGAAAACTGGCCCTCCAAGTCTTTCAAAGAGCATTAACCTTCTTCCCTTAGGAGGAGAAAATTTTTTCCACCTACATAGAAACTCCAAGAAGCATTGCACTGCTGAGATTAAGCATCTCTTAGCTGGTGTATTTTATGGCTGAATTGTTTGTCTTGGTGTGTAAGCCTCTGGGGCATAACCATTTCTTCTTATGAGTCTGGTGCAGCACTCAGCACACTGTCAGCCCTCAACCCGAAATAAATCATCATAATAATAGTCATAAACATAAATCAGGGGAACACAATTCAACTTATTTATAGCCTTGGAGGAGAAGCACAATAGAAAAAGTGCAGTTATTTTCCATCATATTATCCTGTATCATTTCCAAGCAAAATGTCATGTTGTCCACTAGTGTGTAACCAGGTAACGAAGGATTCTGGAGTAGCTTACAAATTCCAAGGGGCCAGAGTTAAATGATGTGAGGCTAGAAGCTCATGCTTCCTAAGCTTCTATAATTAAAATCTGAATTTCCAGGGCTTATTAAGGTAATATTTAACATGTAATTATCTTGACATTTTAAAAAGGAAAAGGGTTGAAGACATTTTATGTAGCATTATTTAATCACAAAAAACTACCAGTTCTGCTGCTCATTTCTTCAAAGGTCCGCTCTCTGATTTCTAAGGTGAAGGCTCAAATCTTAATAAAGATTATAATCTAATGGATAATAATCAATTAATTAGTGAGCTATGGGCTATTCCTCCCATATAATATGCAGGGTGTCTTTACCACACTGAAATCTGGGCCACTTTTAGAGTTGGGCTCGTCATTCCCCATGAATGATGACTATAGCATACTTTGATGATTATCAAAGTATAATAACCACATTTTTCACTTTTTTTTAACTTGAAGAAATTGGAAAACACACCTCCACATGTATTCCCACACACCTGTACTAACCACTCCCCCACACCTTCATATGTAGGAAAATAACAGTCCCAAATATATCCATCATAAAGCAAACCATTCCAACATTTCCATAGGTTTCTTTTCAGGGTTTTCTCTAAGCATATACTTTTAACAAATATGCAGGCAGCACTGATCGGGCTGGGGAGATACCGTGATCACGAAGGTGGTTTCCCAGGGCGAGGCTTATCCACTGCACTCCGGATTGCTGACCCCCAGATTTCCCCAAATATGGGAACTCAACTGTATAATTTGTGGCAGTGGGGGACTGCGTTTACTCTCTTCCCTAATAAAAAAGAAAAAAATACACAAGTAACACATGACTGTTACTTGTGTATTTAAATTTTTTTTGGCGGGGCGTGGGTAGCTCCCTGACTGGGAATCGAACCCAGGCCACAGCATTGAGAGTGCCGAAGCCTATCCACTACACCACCAGGGAACCCCCTAATTTTTTTGTTGCTGTTTCTTATTAAAACATTTCGGATAGAGACGAATCCTGTTCAACTGCTACCTAATTCATGCCCTCCGTTTTTTAGTGACATGCCCTTTTTGGTGGTATTCATAATCCTGAGTTTGTTTGTATTCTTCCAGATGACTGTTTTTTGCACTAACATATGAATACGTATATGTGTGTCTGTGAAATGTATAGCATTGCTCTGTAACATGTGAGGCATTATATTTACATTATATTTTATGTAATTTTATGCAAATCACTTTTAAAACAAAACTGTCTATATGGTGGTACATCCTCTCACACTCATATTCTACAATATAATATTTCACCTCTTCAATATTTAACATTTTTTAAACAATTCCATAATTTTTATTGCAATGAACATCTTTGCATTTGTTAGTGTTTTTTTTTCTTTTTTAAAAATGAGTATATATCCAGAAGTATAAAAGCTAGGTCATGGATATAAATATTTTTTATTTTAATAGATGGTACAAGGCGAATGTTCTCATTTACACAGCCCCACTGGTGAATAGATCCCTCTCTCTAGAAAATCTTGTCAATGCATGATATTTTCAAATGTTGATATTTCTTCCTATCTGATCAATCAAAATATAATTAGTGATTTAATTTGCATACTCCTGATTATTCAAGCAGGCGAACTTATTAATATGTTTCTTGGCCATTTGTTTTTCCTCTTTAATGAGTTGCCTATTTCTAGTCTTCATTTCCCTTTCGGATTGTCTTTTTCTTATTAATTTGTAGAAGTTCTTATATTCTGGATATAAACATTTTGTCTTCTGTATTTGTTTCAGCTATCTTTCACAATCTGGTTTTTTTGTCTTTGCACTTTGTTTAAAAGTAGTTTAAATACTTCAGGTAATTAAATTTATATTTTCTTTTATAGTGTTTACTTTTTTTACTTTTAGAAAGATAGGTTTAGTTCCCCTTTTTTCTCCAGTTATGAGTTCTCAGTAATTCTGGATCTTAACTTGATCAGATATGAAATCAATATAGAGTTGAAACTTGGTCAATAACTAATATTAATTGACATAATTGTTAGAGAATCTCCGAAAGTATCTAATACGTGTGCCCCAATTTAACGAAGTGGAGGTGCCATTTTCGTTTTTCATCAATGATTTTATGCCTGAGCTCATTATGTTTCACGGCTGGATTCCCCTCCTTTGATTTTCAACACCATCTAAGTAGATATTTGGCAATCTCCACTGAATGGCTTTCTCATTCTGTCACTAAAATTTTGACAGCAGTTGTTAATGAAACAAGAGGCACCAAGATGCACTCCAAATGCAAAGGAAAATGGGTGTCGGAAATAGAATCAACATGGTTTTGTCACATGCAGAAACCCTGACTTTCTTGCTCTACATACCCCTGGCCCATCTATTCTTACAGTAGATTTCCAATGTCCAAACGCCTCCCAGCACATTCGTCCTTGTCTACTTTATTGGCACGTGATCAAAGTAAGATTTCAAGTAGCGATACAATGAAAATTATGGTACGCTCTAAAGTGACTGCCGCTCGCTTTCAGCAATGGGACAGATAGAGTCTGGGCTTCCGCTGTACCATGGGGCCGGCCTTCAGATTCGTTACACATGCTAATTTAAAAACATGGGGTGGATAGTGACTTTGACAATTTTAATCTTGTTCTAGATATTGTTGGATTGACCGGGTGGCATCAAAAACATCTTTTTCAAAGAAAATTATAAGTATATGGCTGATATGATAAAGGTTATTCTTAACTTATGAAGAGCTTTCATATGTGTTATAATGTTTAATCCTCACAACAAACCAGATAGATACTACTTTTTTAATAACAGCTTTATTGGGATATAATTCAAATACAGTACAATTCAGCTATTCGAAGTGTTTAATTCAGTGGTTTTTAATATATTCATGGAGTTGTGAAATAGTCACCCAATCAATTTTAGAATATTTTCATCACCCTTCCCCAAATCCCCCATACCCATTAGCACTCACCTCACCATTTCTCCATCCCCCAGCCCTAGGCAACCATCAATCTACTTTCTGCCTACATAGACTGTTTTGGTTGTTTTTACATTTCACATAAATGGAACCATCCAATGTGTGGACTTTTGTGACTGGCTTCTTTCATTAACATATTACTTTCAAAGTTATTCTGTATTGTAGCGTGGATTAGTACTTTATAATTTATTAATGCCAAATATTCCATTATACAAATATACCACATTTTGTGTATCCACTCATCAGTTGATGGCAATTTGGATTGTCTCCACTCTGCTAGGTATTATTATCCTCATTTGATAAGTGAGGAAACACTTTCAAAGGTCAAGCAAGTCACTCTGCCGTCACACAGCTAGTCAATCTGACAGACATTAAAGCCAGTGTACATTTTATATTTTAGAAATGGTGCTTTTCATGTTCTTTCACTTTCTCTTAAAGTAAGTACACCCCATTAGTTATGCTTAGAAATGTCATTCACATCATATTTTGGATGCTAAGTCATCTTCTTCAATTCCCCTGGGTAGGGTCTAAGTTCTTGGGCACCGTTGGCGTGACCAGATTTATGCACATCTAAAGCCCCAACACAGACACTCTTCAAGCACATACACTTCGCAGTCCCACTCATTATCATCGTGCTAACCTGCTAACTCCCAGTAGTTTGGTAGTTGATGTCAGTGAACAAATTCCTGGCTGACATATTAATTATGATTGGAAAGCATGGGGGAGTAAAATGTCTTGAAATTTTTCGTAGTTCCAAATTTAACAGACTTAGAGAGCTCTGCTTCCTTGCTCAATGTGTTAAATGTGGCAGAATATCTCAAATGAAAAACAAATTGGGGGATAATAGTGAACAATAAAATTTGTAATTCCATAACTTATTTCAAGATTACTTCCTATTTGGTATTGAGCATAATTATAATGGAATTATTGAAATTGAATCTGGACAGCACAGTAAAAATCTCTCATACATGAAAGAAACTACCAAAACATCAATTAATTTAAATGACTCTCCTTGGGACTTAGGGATCATCATACCGTGCCAAATACATTATTAATGTTCCGACGAAGTGGCCAAAACATTCCATGTTCAGCAATATTACTTGAAACTAATGGTTTCTGTTATCTGGTTGTAAGGTGAATAGGAAAATGTGGATACACAGATTTACATTTGAAAAAGACTTTACGCGTTGGCTAACTTTCAAGCTTCTTATTTATAGTTGGGGAAACTGAGTCCTAAAGAGGTTAAGGTCGTATTCAAAGTCACAAAGTAAAGGCCAGTCTTCACATGCTTGACAACTATCCTTAGGCTCAGTAGACATCCCTGACACCCTCAATGCTCCCTCAATTTCCCAGAATTTCTGAGGATATTGTAATCATTTGTGTTGTGAACTTGGTTAAATGGGAACGTGACTATATTTTGCTCGTCATGTATTCCCAGTGCCCAGTACAAACTGGGCACATAGTGGTTGCTCTATGAATATTCATTGAAGGAATGAAGCTCATATTTTTGTGACTCTATCCAGTGTTCTTCATGCTTTTCTGTCTTATGGCCCAGGTTAGAGTTTTAGTGACGGGCCAGTTTCCTCCCCGGGACCAGCATACAGAACACTCCAGTGCGTAAGACAGATCGCAGAAGAGCTGGCCTGGCTGAAGGAGACAGGAAGCCAGATGCCTGGTGTTTAGTCTTCCCTCTCATGGTTCTGTGGCAGAAGTTGAGGGCAAGAAGACACATTTCACAGGAGTGCCATGGCTCTGGGGATCACAGCTGAACCCCCACTCCTGCCCATTCTAGACGCTTAAGGAGGACTAGAGTTAAGATCCTAACTAGGAATAGCTATTGCATATTCATTAGCCCATGTTCTTTTTCAGAAAAGTCATCATCTGTTAATTTATGTAAGACCCGAGGTCTAGTGGGAAGCTATGTGTTCATTCCATTCTCTTACCAATCATACGATGAGTACCGATTGTGCATTGGCTCTGTTTTAATAACTAAGGATACAAAACAGTGAGCGAATCAGACTAAAATATATTTTCCCTTATGGAGCTTATATTCTGGTAGGGGAAGATAGACATTTAAAAAAAAGAAGTAAATGATATAGTATGATTTTATGGTGATAAATGCTATAAAGAAAAAGTGTGAAAGGGGTACAGGAAGTGTGTGTGTGTGTGTGTGGTGGGTTGTTGCAGTTCTCAATGGGGTAGTAATGGAAAGTTTCAATGAGGAAGGGACACTTGCATTTGTTCATAGACCTGAAGGAGGTGGGAACAGTAAGTGTGAAAGCACGCCTGGCCTGTGAAAGGAGAGTTTTCCTTCTCAATCTCCTCTACGTGAGATTTCATAGATTATGGAAAGCCACAGACAAACTTGATCAAGAAAATGATTTGGTTGGATTGTCTTAGTTCAGATGCTATTCTAAATAGACAACAGCTACAAAGAACTTTCATTATCAGTGATCTACCCGGTGTCATGGCATTCAATTTGTTTGGCCAATTATGTTGGTTCACATATATGTTGATTTATTTCAATGAATTACCTCCCCATTTTCCTGGGTGTTTCTGAGAGAAAGGCAGAGTTAAGAACCTCCTTTCTCAGCAAGTTTTAATATAAGCTGGGGCCTCATCTGGGCTAGTTTAGGAGAGGCGTCTCCTGAAGGCAGATCAATCTCTCTGGTCTCATTACTGTCCAAACGGTCTTTGCAATAGATGGAGCCTCTCCCGGTGATCTCAGATTCTCTCTATTACCCAGAAGGAAGTTCTGTGGCACTGTCATCCTTTCAGTTTTCCTGCATCAGATGCAGAGAAAATATGGGGCATCACAGCCCTCAGGGGGTGTGGGGGAACCGTTCTCTGTCATTTAGACTGTAAGCAGCAGCATCGTTAGGGCATTGCCGAAGGAAACGAGTCCTGAGAGGTTGCTGTGTGAGTCCTATGACCACATTTGCTGTTTTCTCAAATGCCTCTGTTGTGTCTTCCAAGGGAGATTGTTATCTGCTACTCTAAACAACTTGCTTTGCAGCCAAGTTGCTTGTGGAGAGGACAAGCCATGGGGCTTCTGAACCAGGCTGGCGGTGAAAGTAACAGCATTGTAACCAAGAGCTCTTAAAGGCTCTTCACACATTAGGTTTTGTTTGGAGCCCAATCTTGGACCCATGGAGTCTTTCTGTTTTATTTAACATGTGCCCTATGCTGACAAATGGGTGCTGTGCAGCTTTCCAGTTGGAGGCAGGAGAAGGTGAATCAGAACAGTAGTGCAGAGTGGAGCCTGGAGTCGAGGACATCTCCCCTGTCCTATCATTACCAAGTTCATACTCTTCAGTTGTCTTTACCTGTAATGCCTTGTGTTCTGGCCCGCTGAGAACCAGCCCTTGGGAAATGCTTGTTACTATTGGAGTTTTGGTGTTGGTAGGAGGCAGGATGAGGAGGTAAGGCAGTAAACCTGTGGTGCAACAGAAAAAACATGACCCCATGCTTATATAAATACACCACACTTCATGGTATATTTATACAGATGAATTCTTCTCATTTATTGAGGTATTCTAGATGAGC
Source organism: Lyroderma lyra (assembly GCA_004026885.1). Lineage (NCBI taxonomy): Eukaryota > Metazoa > Chordata > Mammalia > Chiroptera > Megadermatidae > Lyroderma > Lyroderma lyra. The sequence goes on from PVJL010003176.1 coordinate 18,958, forward strand.
TCCTTATTAAAGGACCTCAATGGGAAATTATTTTTAAAATAGAGTTTCTTTCTAATTATGGTCATACTAACCTTAACTTTATTTTATAAAATTAGGTTTTCATAGTACAGATTGCATGAAAGCAGAGAACAATAGTAAGACTCCTGGTTAGATGTCACTTGAGCTCAGCTTCGGGACATGAAGAGTCCCTTGCTCTGGACACCAGAGAGATCGGGCTTGAATCGTGTGCGTCCACCATTTGCAAACTCTGCGACTGTAGATAAATCACTTCACTTCTGAGTCATCAGTTGTGCAGAAATGAAGGTAATGAGTCCTCTTACACTGGGTTGTTGTGATGCAAAGTCTCTGGCACATGACCGAAGTGCAACAAATGTTATAGGCACTTCTCATTTAGTGACTGAGCCCGTTCCTATGACTAGGTTGTTATGCGAATTGGTTGGTAAGCAAAGAGCTTAAAGGCAGATGTCTTGTGGTGTGTTGTGGTGCTGTAGGGTATATATTTTTCAATAAATATCACCCGGCACCACACTTACAAATGAAATACGTAGTCTTGCGTGACTGCGAACGCTTCCTGTAGTGAATACTAACCAACTGCAGGAATGAGACAAAGACTGAGAAATGGGATTCCTAGGACGCCCTCCAAATGAGGAAGGGGGTTCTCTGAGCTGGAGAATTGAGCTGGAGAACTGGTTGTAAGTCTGAGTGGTTGTTAAACAGGTAGGTTGTTAAGTGAGGAGTAGCTGTTCTTCATCTCGTTCTTCTGATGTGCTAATACTAAACCGAAAGCATCATGGTGGGTTATCAGGGAAATTCACCAGTTACAGTAAAGAAACCATCCTCCCTCAAATCATCTTTTAGTGCTCTTCTTGGACTCTGATGACTCATCCTCAAGTCTAAAGTCACCTATGATGATTTTCTGACTCTGGCGGCTGCAGTGGCCACAAAGTCTTCCCTCACTTGGGCCCCAGTCATCTCTCAGTGCCTTGGACGCAATGCCACGTTAGAGTTCATCATGTTTTCTAACGTGCCAGCCTGGTGAATTGGATTCGGGGTTTCCTCTGAGTGTCCAAATTCAACATTTCATACCAAGTCAGCACCCTCATATTTTGGAAAAAGCTTCACATAACCAATAGATTTTATAGGAGCTGGCAAACAAGAGAAAAGAAAAAATTATGTGTTCACTGTATTTATTTTCCCATAGACCAAACGAGAATGCTGTAATTCTCAGCCATTAGCATTGATTACCCCTAAGGAACTCCAGTAATGGTGGACACTGTAATAAAACACAGGAAACTGGTCCAGATGTTACCCAACAATGGGGTATTTGTCATTGTCACAACTCTTCGAGGCTGCGTGGAATGGTGCTGCTAAGCCCCTCCTCGTAAAGGAGATGTGTCCACTTACTGCTATGTATCTGGACCATTTCCTTATATAAAGGATGAGTTGCTTATAGAAAGGTAATTATTTATTTAAGACATTGAAGTTTTTGTGTTTTCCCTTATAGTGTTCTAACTCTCTTGTGGAAAATGTCAGGGGAGACTGTGGGTTTCAGCATTTGCCAAGCTGTGGGATTTCCTAGGAAACACTTTGGCCATTAACGTTGGGTTTGTGGCTCTCTGTGGAACATATTTTGTTGCTGAACATTTGAAAGTGCAATGCATTTGTGTTTCTTTATCAGGGCGATTGGCAGCGTATTGATTTCCTTGTGTTTTAGGAGCTATAGTGATCTAGTCTGTGGAGGCTTACTGCGTTTGCTTTTGTATTTCCTAGCATGGTTTCCTCCCTGGTCAGTGTGACCAGACAGCTGTATTTCTCAGTGTCTATGTGAAGGGTTGGAGAGGAGGACGAATTCTTTCTGCTCTAATAATCCTATCACTTCATTTCATGGCCAAGAATGGCAGTGACAATTTCTGCACTGCCATTCTTGAACTTGGATCCCCAAACTAGTACCAACCTTACGAAGAGTTACCTACGGAGGTTAGACACTAACTCCAGTGACACCACGGACACTGCTGTAGGATTGTTCAAATTGTCTCTGGGACTTCCCTTCGGAACCTGCCTTCAGAGGCAAATACAAGTCGCAAAGAAAATAGGTTGCTGATGTCAGGGAGTTTGAAATCTCAGCACAGCAGTATTAACTTCTTTGAGAATCAGCACTGTTTAATATGTAAACTGTAGTTTGTCAGAAAAATCAGCCTCAGAGTGGGTAGACCACAATGGTGGCCCAGGGAGCTCCTCAACACACCTCCTTCCACAGACACACCAGATCTAAGGCTTCGTCTGGCACAACTCCCACCGACAGAGAACTGAAAACTAGCTGACCAGCTCGTCTACCATACAGGACAAAAGGGCCATGGTAAGATAGCAGGGACAGAGACATGGCCGTGCCCAAAACCTGCGATCAAGAGGGATCTCACAAGTCCTGAGCTTCCCCCTGAGGGATGAGGGGTTTATGCCCTACATTAGGCACCCTAACCCTTGGGACTTGTACCAGAGAGATGAGGCCCCCAAATTGCCCGGCTTTGAAAACCAACAAGGCTTAAGTCCAGGGCACCCGAGGGCTGTAGAGGTCTGAGAAACTCATTTTAAAGGGCTTGTACGTGGATTCACTCATTCCAGGGCTGAGGCAAGACCAGCAGTTTGCAAAGTGCCTAGACTGTATGTGAAGGAATTTATGTGCTGATCTGGAGGCATCTGCCGGAGGGGTGGGGAGTGGCTGGGACTTTTTCCAGGGGGGTGGCGCTGGCGAGTGCCATCTTTGTGCTCTCCCTTACTTTGCTGGTGCAGGTGGGCACAAAGGGACACAGCATCCTCCTGCGGCCTTGCAAAAGTCGTGGGTGGACCCCACCCCCAGCACTCTCTCGCTGCCTCGGTAAAGCTGGTGGGCGAGCAGAGCCTTTTGAATGCCTGACCCTGGTGGCTAGGGGCTACTTGCATGCCTGGGCCCCATGGGACTGTAACCATCAAAATGAATTAAAGACTTGACCGGAAGACCTGAAACCATCAACAAAATGAAAAGACAGCCTACTGAATGGGAGAAAATATTTGCAAATCATATATCTGATAAGGGGCTAATATCCAAAATATATAAAGAACTGAAACAACTCAATAGCAAAAAAAGAAAAAGACCCCAATGCCCCCTCCATCTAATTGAAAACAGGCAGAGGATCTAAATAGAAAGTTTTCCAAAGAATACATGCATGTGAAAACAGGTACAAGAAAAGATGCTGAATATCACTAATTATCAGGGAAAAGCAAATCAAAGCAAGATGCACCTCTCATCTGTTAGAATGACCGTTGTCAAAAAGACAGGAAGTAGCAGTGTCAGGAAAGACGAGGACAGAGGGGACCCTCATACCCTCTTGTTGGGAATGTAAATTGGTTGCAGTCACTATGGGAAAAATGCAAGTTCCTCAAAAAATAAAAAATAGAACTGCAATATGATCCAGCTGTTTCATTTCTGGGCATTAATCCCAAGAAAACAAAACAACCCCCCATCCCACCCCCAACCAATTTGAAAAGGTATATATGCAACTTTATGTTCATGCAGTAATATTTACAACAGCCAAGCTATGGAAACACCTCAGGTGCGCTGATGGATGAATGGATAAAGCAGATGTGGTGTATATACACAATGGAATATTATTCAGATATAAAAAAGGAGAAAATCTTGCCATTTGTGACAGTGTGGATGGACCTTACTGGGTAGTGTGCTGAGTGGAGTAAGTCAGAAAGAGAATGACAAATACCGTAGGTCTCACTTCCGTGTCATAAAAAGTGAAGTAAACGAGCTAACACACCGGACTCACAGATACAGAGAACAGAGTGCTGGTTACCAGAGGGGAGGGGACGGGGAAGGGGGAGAAATGGGTGAAAGGGATCAGTCGTATGGTACTAGATGTGACAGATGGCTATTGGACTTTATCGTGGCGATCACTTTGTAGTAATAGAAATATCAAATTATGTGGTACATGTGAAACAGTACATGGACATTATATATAATGTGACATTTCAATTTTACCTAAAAAAAAGTTTTAAGCAATCTGGAATAACAAAAAAGATCTTTATTAATTTACGGTCACAGCAGACTAGGATGGAAAAGAACAGTTACAACAACATCTTAAGCACAGCTTTAGTGGAACAGCTTGTTATGAAAACAACATGTTAATGAAAGAAGACAGTCACAAAAGACCACATATTGAATGGTTGCAATTATAAGAATTGTAAAGCCCCCCACCAATCTACATAGGCAGAAAGTAGATTAACGGTTGCCTAGGGCTGGTGGAGGCAGGAATGGAGGGGAGTGCTGACGGGCCTGGGGATTTGGGGAAACAAAGCCCAACTTTTCCTTGATTGTCAGCAGTGCGTCCTTTCCTAGTCATTCTGTCATTCACGGGTGCTTGTTTCTTCTCCTCCTTGATTTTTCTTCCCCGCCCCCCCCCCTCCCCCCTCCACAAACCTTTTCAGGTGGAGCCTTTGCTCCCTGGTCCCTCACCTGGCAGTTTCATTTGTTTAAGGGAAGCTTTTGTATTCCCACCTCGAGGCAACTTCTTCCATGGTGCAAGCTTCTTTGGTGCCTCTCCCTCCAGCCAAGGCCGTCTTCTTGGCCTGAAGCCATGTTTTTCTAGCTCTGATTCCCCCATCAGTAACTACTTCTGTGTCCCCATGATAGCCACTGGGTTTGTCCCAACTCCCCAGCCAGTGTTGCATTTGAAATCTGAATTCATAGTAATGGAAGAGGTGTATAATGGTTAAGTTTTGTTTTTTTGTTTTTTTTTTTTTTACGTGTCATGTTGGGGTGCGTTTGTATGTGTGTATTCTTTGTTCTGGGTTCTTTCTTTTTACCACATGCCCCACCAGTCAAGTTTCTACTCGTTACCAAGGCTAAATAAAAGCCTCCTCTTCAGAAGGAGAGTATTTTCGTAGAGCAGCAGCTAGGAGTTTGATAGCACACAGAATTTGCAAGAAAAAAGGAAACTCAAAAGCCAGGAAGACTGATAAGTGACCAGGGCCGCCTGAGTCCCTGGACACCACACTTACCTTTTTGCCTCAATGAAGTCTCCTTCAAAGCAATCTCAATCCTTCATCAGAGAGACTTCCAGAGCGCTCCCCACGGGTTAACATAAATCTTACTGTTCTCCCTTCCAAGCTGTCTTTCAAAAAAAAAAAAGAAAAAAGAAAAAAAAAAGAAAGCCTCAACAAAAACCAAAAAAAAAAAAAATCAGTCCTCTTGTCTCCAAGATTTCTTTAAATCTTTTATCCTCAGGGTGCTACCCCTGGCCATATGGATTATACATTGGCAGTTAAGAATATTCCACAAAGTCCTGGCTTGTTCTGACCCTGCGGAGCTTACAGTCACTGCTGGCGACGAAAGGAATTTGAAACGCGGAGCAGCCAATGCCGGCCCGGCCCACACCTTCGCTCTCTGCGGCTTTGCGGGCCGCGGCTATTCTCTGACCAGCCGTCAATCATGTTTAGAACTTTCCAGTGATGCCTGAGATATGACCCCTTTGATAGAAGTTGGCAGTGCAGCCCATGCAGCACGGGCTAAGCGAAGTACCTTGGACTTTGAGTTAGAGAAATGCTTTGTCCCAGCTCGGTCTCAGGGTCGTCCTTTCTCGTGGGCCGCCTCCGGGGCCCCTGGCCAGGAACCCCGAGTCTGAGCAGCCAGGGGTGCTCCAGTGGCTGCCCTAAGCAGAGAAGAAAGGCACCTGGAGGGCGGTTGAGAGGAGTAGAAAGGAAGGAAAAGGAGATGGAGCGGAGAGAAGAGCGAAGGGGCGAGAGCACAGGAAGGGCGCCGAGAGCTGAAGGCAGATGTGACTGGGAGGGAGGCCGGCTCCGGGGGGCCCGGCGGTGCGGGGGGACCCGGCGGTGCGGTGGGCCTGGCGGTGAGGGGGTCCCGGCGGTGCGGTCGACCTAGCGGTGCGGGTGGGCCCGGCGGTGCGGGTGGACCTAGCGGTGCGGGTGGGCCTGGCGGTGCAGTGGACCTAGCGGTGCGGGTGGGCCCGGCGGTGCGGTTGACCTAGCGGTGCGGGTGGGCCCGGCGGTGCGGGTGGACCTAGCAGTGTGGGTGGGCCCGGCGATGAGGGGGGGCCCGGCGGTGCGGGTGGACCTAGCGGTGTGGGTGGGCCCGGCAATGAGGGGGGGCCCGGCGGTGCGGTGGGCCTGGCGGTGCAGTGGACCTAGCGGTGCGGGGGGGCCCGGTGGTGCGGGGGGGCCCGGCGGTGCGGGTGGACCTTGCCCTGTGAAGAGGGGGCCACGCAGAAAGAGGAAGTCCCCATTCACAGAGGGCAGAAGGGCCATTTTGGGAAATGTTCTTGGGTGCTGGAAGTTTGCTCCTTACTTATACCCCACTAAGTGTGACTTCTTTGTTTTGAAAAGTTAGCTTTTGCTTTAAAAAAAAAATTGAACTTTTACACCTACTTCAGGGTAACAGGGAAGTCACTTTGTCTTGCTGAGGGGAGTTTAGCTCTGTACTCCCGCCTGGTGTTAATATTTAAACATCGAAGAGGCCCAGGGAGGCCTCAGAGCAATCAGGCTGCCTGAGTTTTCAGTTATTTCCAGCGGGAAGAGATGAGTCAGCGACACAATTACAGGGCCCTGGACCCCCAGATCATCATGCATTATTCTGAGTGGACAGGTCATGGATTGCTCCATGCTGTGGGAAATATTTCATGGACTGAACATCCCTGTGTTGGGGCGGGGGGCACCAGAATTAAACGTCACCCTTTCTTTTATTTCGGCTGCAATTTGGAGGCATCTCCCTGGAGGGTGGGTTTGCTCCTTTTTTCCCTGGGTTGGAATAATTCCATTAAAAGCCTTTTGCTTAATCAAGTAGAACACCCTACCAAGTGAGTGGCATTTGGCGAACTCCCTTTTCTTGATTGTTCTGGTCCATTGATTTGAGTCTCCAGAGAAATTCTGGAAACTTCCAAGAAGTCTTTCAGAGTTTAAAATATGATCTCCCTGGTGATTAACTTGAATCAAAGGCTAGTGAGATGAATTCCTTCCTTGCATGGTCAATCTCAGTTCTTCCTTCACTCCCATCAATCCTCTAGCTTTCAGAGAACTTAGAAATGAAGAAGTGTATTTGTCACCAGTGGGTAGCAAGGCACTGGGACAATTCAGATTGGCCAGACCGAAATAAATACCTTTGCAGGAAAAGCGGAAGGCATGCAGGTCATTGTAGGAATTGGAAAGCAAGAATTTTACATGGCTATGGCAGAAGGCTGCCCCTTATTCTGTTAAAAACCACAGAATTCTATTCATCCTATCTCTGAGGAATTCTGTAAGGTCTGGATCCAGATACTCTGCCACTGGAACATGGAAACAAAATTGCAAGGGTTTTTCTTTGTGCTTTATTTAGGAAACACGCGATTGGCTTTTGCATTCCTGGAGCCCACGAGGGAAGAACGGAGGAAGCATTTTCAGAGTCTGCTTTCTCCTGGAGAGAAGGTGGCAGAAAAGTGACTGATGGGGCTACTTCTAATTTATAATGATGGTTTCATCTCTCTCAGATATTACTTTAGTTCTTGGATGATCGGTTCTCCCCGCCTGAATTCTGATTGCTTTTTAAAGAAGAAAAAGATCACAGAGGCTATGTAGTCCATTTATAGTCATTACAAGTTTGCAACGTACACACTCCTTTTCATCCTAGTTTAAAATTCTTTGAATGGTGAAAGTTGAAGTTGGCTTTAATGTGTTTTTCCTGTCTTTCTTTGCTCCATGGCTTAGTTAACAAACACACACTCATAAACAAAGCTGGTTGGTTCATTTCTCTAAAGTTTTGTTTGTTCTGAAGCCCAGACTTCAGATGACCCCACCTACGTTATTTTGAACACAACCAGTGGCTTTACTTTATTAGAAGAAACTTCATGGCTGACATGAGAATGCTGCTAAGGTGGATATTGCTTATATAACAGGAACCAGACAAGATGTCTTATAATAGTGAAGTGAATAATCCTTTCAGGCTTGCTATCAGACTTGGGGCTGTTTTTGTTTTTTAACTTGTGCTGTAATTTTTAGGTATGAAGCTCTTTCATTCATACTTGCATAAAAAAACATGGTCCCCCAAAGAAATGGCGATGTCTTCCGCTACTTTCTGAGGAAGAAAATCTGATACTTCACAAAGGGCAAGGATGAAATCCTTGTACAAATTGTACCCAATGCCTTTCTTCCAAATTCAAGATTATTGCTTTTCTCTCTGCTTCAGCATCTTTTCAAATCTATGCTGCTTCTTCATTTTTTTTTTTAAAGACAGGAATAGAGATAAAGGCAGAATATACGAGGGCAGGATATAGGGCAAGATACATGTGTTCTTTGAGGGGCACGAACCACATCTTCTCTAGTGTGTGTTCGACCTTTGACTGCCTCACTCTGCCAGATTCTTAGAACACAGCTGGACAATCCTTCGATGTTGTTAATGGGATACACGAGTGAGAAGATGGGGTTTGTGGGCAAGTCTAGAGCAGCAGTTCCCAAGGCGAGCTTCTGTGTAACACTAGTCTAGATCTATGTCCCATAAAAATATTCTGAGTAGGAGACAACAGATGGAAAAATGAGAAATACTACAGGTTGTATTTGCTTTAGGTGAGTCAAAATGTGCATTAGTATATTAAGACTCGGAAAAAGTCCTGTAGTAAAAGAAATATGTAGGAAAGGAATAAAAAGAGGGTTTCTCAAATCTGTTTGAGTATGGAAATTTTTCCCCTTTTATAAACTCCCTTCCTCTTAATGTCCCACAGAGCCGGAGTTCTGCTTAACACCCTAGGATTGAGATGGGAAATGTGGTCTTCTTTGGGCATTAAATTCACAATTATTTATTAAATCTGCACGATGTCTTTGGGTATCACAGGAAGTTCCATTAATAAGAAAAACAAAAGCTTTCATTTCCTACGAGATCAGACGAAAACTAGTTGAAACAAAGTCTTCATGACAGATTGCTTAAGGAGGAACCAGAAAGCCCGTAAAGATGTAAACCTCCAGTATGAGAAGCAATGGTCAGACCTGCCTGAAGTGCTGGCTATTGTAGCGTCACAGGCTTCGTACAACCTCGCAGAGAGAGACTGTCCCCTCCTGGAATGAGTATCAGCTTAGTTTGGCAAGCAGTATGGATTGATGATTTCATGAGTCTTTGATTTTTTTCTTTTGAGTAGAAATGGACTGAAAAAAACCAATCAGGTCCTGGAAATACTTTTCCCATGTCTGTAAGGGCTGTGAGGCCAGCACCCAGTCTCGCAGGCCGCGTCGTGTGAGCACCACGAGCCCCTGTTTGAGACAAATGGGCCCCATCAGGGCAGGAGGAAGGCGGCACTGACGTGTGCGAAGCTTCCACGTGGCAGCCACCTCCCCCTTATTTCTGCTCTCCCTTCTTTTTGGTAATGAATTGGGGTGTCGTTAGCTGCCTGCCTTGTGTTCATCACTGTCAGCACTGGCAGGGTAACAGATAACAGCAGAGATTCAAGGCCACCCCGGGAATGAAGCCTGACAGGACCTCATTTGTCACTCTCGTTTTAGGGGGTCTCCGCGGTAGAACTAGCATCAAAGCGGTAATCGAAGCTCACCAGGTCGCACAGGGGCCGGGCTGGATCGCTCCGCCAAGAAGCAACTTGAGCTGTCAAATGTGCTTTGTAAATGAAGTGCTTTTCCACAGACCGTGTGTTTATAATTGTCACCCTGTGTGTCGTCCCTCAATATCCAAGAGCTGCTCTCCATGCTCTCCCTCTCACTCCTTTCAGGCAAATGAAATTACATCCGGGAGAGAAAAGGTGTGCCAGGAAATGGATTTCTTTGACCTTGAGCACACCTGAGCTTGCTCTGCTTCCAAGGTTTGTCGTCTTTCCCTAAAGGATTCGCGTGTCATCTGCTTGCGCAGCTCAATTATTAAGGTGAGGTTGGCATGGCCAGGCTTGAGAGCTGTCCCTTCCCCTGTCCTCCCCTCTGGGCGAGCCCAGTCTCATGGCTAACCTCCATCCGTCCAGCTCAGGGACTTCCAGGAGCCAGCTCAGACCACCACTCTCCATCCCGGAACAGTGGGTCCAAACCTCTACTGGGGTGTTCTGCAGGCACCCCGCACTCACATCGCCCCAGACAGGTTAGCTCATCTTTCCTCTCAGCCTACTTTCCATCTATCCGCATTGTCTATCTTGAGAAGTGTCACCTTCCCCCCAAAACAGGAGAGGTGTCCCAGATTCTTTGCTCATCTTTCCCCTCCTCCAAAAGGCCATCCCCACCAAATTCTGTTGGAGTCAACTCCTAAATATCTTCGCTAATTGTCCCATCTCCTCCATCTCCTTGTTGCACCTGCATTTCCTCCGTGGCCTGCATAGTGCTCTTCCCGCCCCTCTCCCTTCCTACTACGGAGAGCCAAGCGTGTCACATTGCTCCTCAGCATTTAACAGTGACTCCCTGTTGCCTATTGGCTGGGCTCCACTCCTTCCCGGATGTTCCAGGCCCTTTGAATTAGGCTCCTCTCCCTCTGACCACCTTTACCTCCTTGACTCTGTGCCTTGAACTTATGATCCAGCAATGTCCCTGTACCTTTTTACATGCTATTTCCTTCCGCGTCCAGGAGTGCCCTCCCAATCCGTGCCCACTCAGGAAATCCTAGTCTATTTCACTTCTAGTCATTTACTTCTTAGTATAAGATTATTTTTCATGCCTGCCTTTTCATTCTACCACAAATACCATTTATTGAGTGCCTCTAATTGTCAGACACTGTATTAGCTTCTTTACATATTTATATTGAATTCTCAAATCAGCCAGGGAGGGAGATACTGTTAGACCAATTGTACAGACGCTGAAACTGAGGCTCAGAATAAGCAAATGGTTTCCCCAAATTCATATACCTCGTAGATGGTGGGAATGAGCTTCGACTCCAAGCATATGTGACCCTAAGCTGTTGCTGTTTGCATTGTTTTATTTCAACTGTGTCTGTTCATGTCTCGAGAGTGAGTACTGTGTGTTTTCATTTTCATTTCCCTAGAGCTGAACCCACTGCTTGGTAAGGGGTGGACATTTAACAAATAGTTACTGAGTGAATAAAACTCATAAAGGACTCCATGTATTTGCATTTCCAAACATCTACGTGTACGCATAAAGTAGGTTATATACATTATCTCGTTTTCTGGAAACTGGCATTGACTTCTCATTTTTACCGTGGTGGTAGCTGAACCCGGAGCAGTTCAGTGACTTCTTCGCTCAGGTCCTCTATGAGGCAGAGTCAGTGCTTTCTCATTCCGTAGCCCACATTCTTCTCGACACATCCCGCTGGCTGCCAGTGTGACTCCTCTGATGACAATGAAAGGACAACCTCAAGGAAGGAATATAGAACGATTAAGAGCATGTGGTTCAAGTCCAAATTTGTTAGTGCGCCCTTCAGGGATTTCTGGGGTTTCGTTATGCTCTTTCCGTCCAGCTTTTTGTGACTTAACTCTGCGACCTCCACTCCCGTTTTTGCTCCCTCTTGCACATCAGGCCTGCTGTTCCTCTATCTGATTTCACTCCATCTGTCCGGCGCCTGAAGTGTCCTTCGCCATTGCTGCACCCAGCCGAATCCAAACATCTCTCAAGGACAAGCTCAAGTTCTGTACGAACTACTCCCCAAAGCTCATCCTGCCTGCCCCGACCAAACATAACGTGTCTGCACACTGTATTTTGGTCTTGGTTACGTAATTTCATTGCATTCCTCTATCCTGTCTTGCATCCTGTAATGACTTCAGCATTCAGATTTTATTCCCAGGAATATTGCAAACTCCTGACAGGAGGGACTGTGCCATGTATTTCTTCTGCATCCCACACAGTGCATGGCACAATTCTAGGCAAGTACTCAATAAATATTTATGGAATTAAATTGGATATGGCACAGACTACATTTAAACTTCCACAAAGTTCCTTTTTATAAATTATGTGGGCCTAGACAAGAGGATTATGGGAGGGAACCTCTTGAAAATATTCAGTCTTGGCAAGTACCCATGAGGCTGTAGGACTCTCAGGCAGGTTCTTGGACAGAGAGAAGTGGGTACCTGGGGCTGAGGGTGGGAAGAGGAGGCCTGTGCCCGATGGGGCAGGAGTGGGAATACTGGTGCAGGAGGAGCAGTGAATGTGAGCCCCAAGCAAGAGGTGACCCTCTAGAGCAGTGGTCCCAACCTTCTTTCACCTGTGGACCTCTTTCAAACCCATTTCTATGCATTGTTTTTCTTGTATTCAAAACAGCCATTTTTAAATACTGACAGTTTTGTTCAGTGCCTATCTTTATGTAAAATAGTGGAAGTGAGATAATAAGTTAGGAAAGCAAAATTACTCTAGTATAAGTACGAACCACAGATTTAAATTTACAATATTTGTAACAGTTAAATATCGATCATGATGATTAAGTATTGAAACAGTAAGTAAAAAAACTTGAAAAGCATCCTGATTAAAGACAATGCCCTTCCTTTTACTCAGTCAGTAACTAAACTGATCAAACAGTTCGGCTATAGGTGTATTTACCTGTTGGGAGATGTGTGGGTTGTTCTGACTGTGCATGTGATTGGTAGAAGAGCGGTGTGGAGAAGGGTTCATAGCCACGCCCTCACCCGTCATCATTCGCTCATGTGATCTCATTTTGAAGTGTCTTCGTGAACGATGATTCAAACTTAACATGTATTGTTCCATAACCAATGTTCTGTGTTTTTCTTACTTTCCTTGTTTTTCCGCCATTGCTGATGATTTTTCACGTACCCCTGAATGGCCCAGCACGTACCCCACAGGGTACGCCTCCCACCGCTTGGGAACCCATGGCCTACAGCAAAGAGGCTGCGAAGAACCTCTGCTTCTTGAAGCTATTAATGAGTTAGACAATTTGACGGTGTGTTCTTGTGTAGTCAGGAGATTTGCTAAGCAAACCTTTTGCTGGGTCAGCGAAATCACACTGCTCTCAATAACGTCTGTAAGGTGGGATGCAGTGTTTTCGGGGTTTTGTTTATGAAAAAAGAACACTTCTGTGAGTATTTATTTTTACTGCTCCCCTCTCCCAATTCTTCCTCCTTTCCCCCCTCCCTCCTCACCACCCACCCCACGCCCCCAACATAATACATTTTCTCTGTCAGTTGGACAGTATTTCCTGAATATTTGGGATGATAATATCCTCTCTTAAGTAACTAGATTCTTGGAAGGTTTTGTAATTTTTTTTTAACTTCCATCTTGGATTTACATGTTCTATGGAGGGAGCCTGTGTGTGGAATTTGACTCGTTACAGGTACTATTGACCCTAAGCTTATCGTTCAAACACAAAATGACATTATATCGAGCCATTTGTAAGCCATTTACCATGTTGATGGAATATTTCCTAGGTATATTTCAATGTCTATTTTTTTAATATCTAGATTTTTTTTTAATTTTAATTTTTTTTTTTTTTTTACTCTTGACCTCATTCCTGTACTTGGAGCCTCTGAATTACTGCCAGGAACACTTTCCTAAAGAGTTCTGAGGAGATAGAAACCTAATATTCCAGAACACAGACTAGAATGAAATGGCAGCTCAGGGGACTTTCTTATCCATTTGCTCACCTTTGAGTAGGAGAGAAATTACAAAACATTTCCATCTACTTGATTGCAATTGAAAATCCTTAAATGTGTCCAGGGAAAAACATGCCACCTCCTCACTAGGACACAGTTTCTGGTGTCCCGTAAATGCTATCAAGAAACTGCTCTCCAGGAGGAAAATGTGTTTCCACCTCCTGCACTGTTTTCTCTCCCTTCTCCTCCTCATTCTCAGTGCCTGCCTGTGAAGCCATGATTTGTTCCCATTGCAAAGCTTCCTATTGCCCCTAAGGAAATCGTTTTATGGGATGTGACAGACACCATTGGTTGGCTGCACCATCTCAGACCCACACACCTCATCTCCCAGCTAAGTGTGACCACGTGGCAATGAGCAAACAGAGGATACTGTTTGGGTACTTCCAGAACCATAAGGTGTAGCAATAACAGGAAATGAGTGTATCAGGTTTGCTTGTTTCCCTACTTAAACTCTTTATTCCACGAACTCCCCACCGTCTCCCACTTCTCCCCACCCCATCCTGTCTGTGAGCCCTGTTAGTCTTGTCAATCCTTTGGCAATTTGGACAACAAGATAGTAATAGAAATAGGCACTTAAGTTCCTGTTCCTTTGTGTGGTTGCTCTCAGGCGCCTAGTAAATACACTGTTTTCACAGAAGGTGGTACCACTGTGGCCCTTTAGTCACCTCTATGCCTCTTGGGTTAAGGTGGCAGACTTCTCTGTGTTCTCCATACTGTATTTTATTCCTCTGTCTAGACAAGACTGGTCTTCCCAATATGGTGCTGTTATCATGTGGTCCCTGATGAAGGATCTACATTGTCCCTTTATTTCCTAATAAATAGAGAATCAGTCTTCTTTTTAGCTCTCACAATCTGATTCTCCTCTGAATTACCTGATCTTGAACTTTCTGTTTGATTGGGTTACTCTTGTCTACCTTTCATCGCCTATGCCATAACAACCCTTGTCCAATCTGGATGATATTTCCTCGTCTTCTTTTTCCCTTTCTTTGGTTTTATACATTGACACTCTATACATTATTCAAAATACAGCTTATGTTCCCGAACATCCCTGACTCTTCCGACTTCTGGTGACTTTCCCTCACCTGATCCCTGACCTGTAGTTGGTACCACCTATGTGGTTTTATTTGTGAACTGACGGTTGTATTCCTGTAGCCACTTTTGCCCGTGCTCAGGGCAGAGCAATGGTAACAATGCAAATGGACTCATCCCTAGTCAATCCCATTCTCTACTGCCTTTGGTATTCCTCCCTTATTACCACGTAATTAATGCCTCAGATTCGGCAACGAGCTCCCTGGGGTTAGGGGGCGTGGGTTCAGAAGCTGTTAATGAGACCAGATCTGAAAACAGAAGGCAATCAGATTTGTGTTCTATCCACCTGAGTGAATCTCTGGACGTGCTTGGCAAATACTGGAATTTGATTTGGCTACTTGATTGACTGAATAATGGGTTTTGAACACTCCTGTAGTCTTCTCCACCATGTCTGCCTTTAAGTACCTAAGCTGCCTTCTCCTCCTCCTCCTCATCTAAAGTGTAATTCAGATAGTGGGTCTAAAATTTCCAGCTTGCCAGGGGTCATCGATCTTTGATATTTAAATAAAATATGTTTTATGTATCCATTCCAGTGGGAAATTTAATGTTTCTTCCATGATCTCTAGGAGTCCAGGGCCATGACGCTGTTTTGGAATCACTTCTGGCTGTGAGTTCCTACTTTGCTCCATATTTGATTTCCAGCCTGCACTCTGCTCTCCTGGATGCTGTTTCTTCTCCTCTGTGATGCTATCCTGTGGCATCTTGCCCTTGTCCAATGTCTTTCTTTCCCATCCCACCAATTAAAGATGTCGTGTATTGCAGACTTTACTGAAGACTTGGGGGTTGGTATGATGGCCCTGGAAGGGCAGAGGGTCTGTGTGTATTGTTTCTATTAATATTGAAAACATTTTAGACATTCCCGTTCTACTCTTCGGATCTACCTGGTCATTTCTTCTACCATGGCAGGAGCATCCTCTCTCTCCTCTAATTTCTCCTTTCTCCTCTGAGGATGTGATTCTTGTCCATTTCTGGGGAAAAACCATTAGATACTCTTTTGTCTTGTCTTAGGGATTTAAGATAAGCCTTGTGGACATTAAGTTTATAATCAAACCTGTCTGCTTAGATACATTACTAAACATATCTAAATTCTACTACTAAATCACGATTTTTTCCCCAAAACTAATTGTGAAAACTGTAAAATGTTACCACTCCATATCTTTGGGTATTAGGATTGTGGATGATTGTTGCTTTCTTTCTTTAGGACTTTATATTTTCAAAATTTCTATAATGAATATGTATTTGTTGATAGCCACAAATGTTATAAATAAACCGCCTTAATCTAAAACAATACAAATAGAAAGAAAATTAATAAATTGATCAATGTATAGGTACTTATTATTTATATTTTGCAATATTTGTGCCCTATAGTTTTAGAATCTAAGCTTCTAAAAAAGGTGAATTTTTAAGTAAGTTCCTTGTAAGGACTGCGGGTCTCTGATAAATGTGAAATGCTGGGTAGTTGATTCAGTCCCTCAGCTGACACACTGCCACTGCTTCAAGACATTAAGCCATTTTATGGGGAAACTTGATGGGTACGAGTTATTGCCCCATTATCGGTGTAAGACACAGAATAAAATACCCTTCAGTTGGACCCATGGGAAGAAGGCCTGTAAAGCAAGAATAACTTTGAAGAGAAGAAACTAAAGTGATCAAAATGGACGTCAAAAGTACCGATGGCACGTGGATATTAGGGATATAAGGGCAACGTAAGGATTGTGGAGCACGTACCTTTTTGGCCAAAATGTTTTTTCTATTTCATTTCTGCTGCTATCACTTTGCTAAATTAACAATTCAGTTTGGGCTGGCTACTCTACTAATGAAGCTTTAAATAAGGATATTGAAGTAACTGAGACAAATGATGGAGTCATCCCTTACCATAATATATTTTCATAATGCCTAAAAGTCCTCCATTTAATCAAGAGATGGGCAGGAATGGGACAAGTTGGTAATTTGCACTTGGGATGGAACGAGTATGTTCTAGTTCATGGATGGGACACAGACCACATTATGGATAATGAGTTTAACTTGACTTGTAACTTTTTCTGGAATTTAGACTGTCAGGTCTGACCACATGTGCTGATTTTGATGGTGATTTAATGAGTTGTTTGGTGAAAATAAATGCTGACACAGTTACCAAATTTTCCAACTTTTTTCTTTTTTTTTAGATTGTTGTTGTCCCTTTGGATACTGGAGCTAGCTACATTACAATAATCCAAGATTTTCTCTCCCTGTAATGCAGGGATAGAATCTTCATCTTGGATGAGTTTTGCTCATTCGCATCCTTGAACTTGGTGGGTGCATCATGGTTAAAAAGCCTGATAGAACATAGTGATGAGCTGCCCGTGGTTGCAAGATGGTAGTGTAGGTTTGGAAATATGGGACCCAAAGCCCTTCTGTCAGAAGTGTCAGCTGATGCCCCAGGGAAATACCTCATCTTCAGGTTGTGGTTTGGCTTCTGCTTAGTTTTGCTGAGGGTCCATGCTGCAGCCATTCAGACAGCTGGTCCTGGTGCCGGCCTCGAAGGGCGAATGACTATCTTGCAGGGACAAGCTCCTGTGGAATCTCAAAGGAAGACCTCAGCTGCTGGATCGATGCTGCTGATACTGCGTGGAATGAAAGAACACCAAACGGCAGTGAGGGTGTAGCGAGGAAGCTTATCCAGTGATCTGCAATTTGAGCAGGCACACATTATGCACTCATTAAGAAAATAAGGAACAAGTAATTGGCTTATTATGTACCCCTTAATTGCTTCAACTAACTTTCAGTTATGGCATCAGGGAATAAACTGGGAATCCTGTTTTGGGATTTGGATGGGCCAGAGAGCCTTCATGAAATTTCCCTACATGCTAAAAATGATCAGATGCGTCACCATTTAGCAAACATAATAAGGAAAAAACCCATAATCTATTAAGAGCCATATAACCATCCTGACTGCCTTATGCTGGTCAGTGGGCGAGCATAAGTGTAAAACTCCGTGGGAATAAAGTAATGCAATGTGTGGGAGGCAGTGACCCCTTTAGACCCCCTAGTACCCTGAAGAGTGATTTATTTTCTTATCCTACAAGAAGCCATTTACCTCACAGGGGTGACATTTTTCTTGTGCACGAGTCTCCTCCGAGCTGCTACTGTTAACTGCATGTGTAAAGGGACGTGCACATTTGAAGTAATTACCTAGATCACATGGATCTCTTAAACACATCTTCAATTGCCTCGACATTTCAGTGCAATGTTGTTTTGGCCTAAGGGATGATTGCCTTAGATTTGCATTTCACTTTGGATCTGTTGACTTAGGACTATGTCACAGGAGGGAAAAATATTAAAGTTGTAGAAGGAGTTTTCCAAAGTGTTTGAGATGACCCAGATGCAATGTTAAAAGAAAAGTTGCTTGTGATGTGCAGCCCCATGATAATTGAGGCATTTTTAACCTTCCATAGCTATTATTTAAGCCCAGGTGTTCATATTTAGAGCAATAAATATGATGTTATCTGAATGCTAAACTAAAAGGTGTTAGAGATTTTTAGCATCAGAGCGAACCCACATCTCAGCACCTCCACTAATAACACCTTGTCCAAGGTACCATCGCCTCACGTCGGGGTGATTGCGCAAGTCTTTAAACTGGTATCCCACTGTCACCCTTGATCCGGGTGCTGTGTTTCTATTTGTCACACAGCAGCCAGTGTTATCCTATTAAAATGCAAGTCAATTATGCCATTTCCCTAATGAGAACCCCTCATGGCTTCCCATTTCAGTCAGAGTGAAGTCCGTGGTCCTCACCACGGCCGGAGGCCTGTGAGATTGGTTCCTAGCAACCTCTCTGCCCTCTTCCCGAGTCCTTGCTCCAACCACACTGGCTTCCTGCTCATCCCCAAAGAGCGGCACTCTCTCCCTCTGTGGTCTTTGTACTGGCTTTTCTTCCACCTAGGATGTTCTTGCCCCACTACCCCCGGCCCACCTGCCTGGCTCAATTGCCCAGCTGCCCCAGATCTCTGCTCCAATGAGAAGCTAGTTGTGACCACACTCCATAAAAGAGAGAAGACCCTCAACACCCCTTTCTTTCCCTTGTCCTTTTTCACAGAAATTGCCATCATCTGACAGTTCCTGTATTTGTCTCTTGACTTTATTGCCAGGCTCTCCTCCCCTAAACATGTGTGTGACAGCCCCTGCTTTGTATTTTTGTTGACTTCGCGTGGCAGCTGGGATTTCCTGAGATAGCCACAACAAGATCGCTTGTCCTAGAATGTGACTTTGACATGTCTACGTGAAGAGACGTGCGGGCCTGTGGTTCTTCCCCTTGAATCTTGACAGGCCTGTGACTATTGGGAGAAGCAATGCTATGTGGTTTCCAAGGCTAACTCACAACAGGTGACATAGCTTCCTCCTGGTCCTCTTACGGTCTGCAGTTTTGGGACCCAGCATCATGCTATGGGGAAACCTAGACTATAAGAAGGGGCCGTGTTTAATTGTTATGGTGACAGCCTCAGCTGAGGTCCTGGGTTGATCGCTGGCCCTGTGACTGAGGAAGGCTTTGTGATGACTTCAGCCCCCAGGCACCATGTGACGGTAACTGTATCAGAGACCCCAAGAGACAACTGGCCAGCTACTCTGGTCAACCTCCAGAACTATGTGGCGTAATAGTACAATAATTGTTATTTATTTAAGTCACTAAGTTTTGGGATATCTCATTTATCAGCAGGAGACATCTAGAACACTGCTGTGTTTCCCCCTGCACCGCCCTGCCAGCAGCTAGAATACTGGCTGACACATACTTCCTCAATAAATATTTTCTGATGAGACAAATGGTGCAGATACTCTGGAGGTGAACTGTATACTGGTTTCCTGGTGGAAGGAAGAGACTTTATCTTATCTCAGGTTCCCAGCTCCCAACTCGCTTCTATCATTTCCTGCAAAGTATTTCACTGTCCTGGACTACTCGTCCTTGAATTCAAAAGGAACCAGGTTCTTTACAAGCCCTAGTATTTGCCGAAGAGTGAAACACTCTCTTTCCATCTTTTATTTTAAAATCTTACCTTGGTACGTGTGTACTCCTTGTCTTTATACTTTTGATTCATATTTCTGTATCGCTACGAATAATGTGTTCTAATATGTGTCGTGTACTTAGAAATTGCACCATGATCTCCGCTAGGGGTGGAGGGGCAGGGGTGAAGCGGGTGTAGTGGAGAAGAGAATGCAGGGAATGGTATTCTTTTCTTCTTTTTAGTTGTTACATTTATCGGGGTGACATTGATTAGTAAAAATTACATAGGTTCCAGGTGCACAATTCTACATTAGGGGACGGTATTCTTGACTGCGATGCGTTATTTCTTAAAAGATACAGCTATGAAGCTCATATGACAAAATGTTAGTGCTCATTTTGAGTGGTGAAGATGAGTGTTTATGATGCCACTTGTATCATCTGCATTTTTAAAATATGTTTTTCAAATTAACGGTAACATTTTAAAGCTGGATATAGCTTGGTTTTAGTAGGAATAATAGTGATTACTTTAATAGGAATAACAGTGATTACTTGCACTTCGGTCATCTGAGAGTGAATCATCTTCCTAAGTGAATGATTGTATCCAACTGAAACTTACCTTTTAGATGTGTAAACTGTGTTTCCCAGGCCACACCTATCTTGGTATGGGATGGTGTAAACAACAGTGACAAAGCAATATTTCTGTGTCCTCATTTGGTCTGGAGGAAGTCCAGCCCTCTCAAATTTGGTAAAATAGTCGAAAGTTTTCTCATGAATGTCTGTGTCCTGTAAACTTCAAGAAGTCTTCTCTCCTGGCTCACTACAATAATGACTCCAGTTACTGTAGGCAGCAAACTCAGCTATGTCACCGGTGTCCACCCAGCTCACCACGGCTGCCAGTGTTCAAGTCACCTGATGCCTGGCAAGAAGGGTCCTGACCTCTGTGCCCTTGGTATCAAGAGCGCTAAAGCAGTCACTGTCCTTGGTGACAATGCACAAAGCTGCTGTGCCACTACCTAGCCACCACTGGCACCAATATTGCTAATGTTTTGCAGTCTGAAAGTCCCATGCAGGCTTCAGCGAAAGAAGTGTTTTGGCCTCTCTCTGTGCAGCCTGCTATGGGTATGGGCTGAGGGAGAGCCTGGGTGACAGTCATATGCTATGCTCTTATTCACGTCTCCCTTCCAAGCTGGGGCCTTCGACTTTGTACTTAGGATGAGTTCTTCTCTAGAAAGAACCTTGATCATCATCAAAATTATATATCTGCAGTGAGCCTGTCCCAATAGTGCTTTTGTAATGTCCAGATACACTCAGTTTTTAGGAGAAGATCACTTAGATTCATGCTGGGACTCAAATAGGCATTTCTCCAAAGAAGAAATACAGATGGCCAATAGACATATGAAAAGATGCTCAATGTTACTAATTATTAGAAAAATGCAAGTTAAAATCACAAGGAGCTAATCACTTCACACCTGTCATAATGGCTGTCACCAATAAATAAATAAACAAAAACCAAGTGTTGGTGAGGATGTGGAGAAAAGGGAACCCTCATGCACCGTTGGTGGGGCTGCAAATTGATGCAGCCACTATGGAAAACAGTGTGGAAGTTCCTCAAAAAATTAGAGATAGGACTAGCTTATGACCCAGCAATTCTACTCTTGGGTATTTACCCAAAGAAATCCAAAACACCGATTCGAAAAGATGTATGCACCCTTATGTTCACTGCAGTGCTATTTACAATGGCCAAGACATGGAAGCAACCCAAGTGCCTGTCAGTGGGTGATTGGATAAAGAAGAGGTGGTACATTTGTACCGTGGAATATTAGTCATGAAAGTGAGATATTACCATTGACGACAACATGGATGACCTAGAGGGTATTATGCTAAGTGAAATCACTCGGACCCAGAGAGAGAGAGACAAATATCATATGATCTCACTTGTTCGTGGAATCTAAGGAACAAAATAAACAAACAAAAAAAGCAAAACAGAAACAGACTCATAGATGCAGAGAACGAACTAATACTTACCAGATGGGAAGGGGGTTGGGGGCCAGAATGAAAAAGGAGAAGGGATTAAGAAGTACGAATTGGTAGTTACAAAAGACCCCCACGGTGTAGAGTACAGCCTAGAGAATGTAGTCGATAACATTGTCACGACGGTGTGTACTGCCGGGTGGCTACTAGACTTATCATGGGGATCGCTTTATAAATTATACAAACGTCTAAGCACAATGCTTGTACACCTGAAACTAATGTGAAATAATATTGAATGGCAACTGTAATTGAAAATAAAAGAGTGGGTTAGCTATGTTATGGCTATTAAATCTTTCCTGGCTCTGGCATCTTAGGATATTAGATATTTATTATCTTAGGAGATAGGTGTGTATATTTGTTGTGCATGTTGATTGGAAAGGAAGGGAAAGAGTAAGGAATATGTGTGGGAAACATTCACCTGTCCCTCCTGACAGATTCCGGGTATTTCGAGAACTTCACTGGAGAGTGTATTCAGTGCTAAAATAAAGCAATCCACTTTAGTGCCCCCAGCTGCTGGCTATATTCACTCTCCTCCTAAGACTTTCCTATCATTTCTAGGACTTTCATTTTGTAGTTCCCAATTTAGAGTCCAGTTCATGTCCTTGATAAGGTTTGCACTGTCAGCTGATAAACATCTGAATCAAATTTACTCTGAAGTGATTCCTGACTGTCCCATTTCCGCTAATCTGTCTTTCACCCCATCAGCACTTACCACACTTGTACTATAATCTGTGCCAGCCGTAGGGGAACTGAGGCCAGAGAGGGATGACAAACCCTTATCCCGACAGAGCTGTAGAATGGGGCACGATCCCTCCTTCTGGGATCTCTGACCCTTTGCCTCCCTCAGTGAGGCTGCGATACCCGCCTCTCTGATGGACAGGCTTTGATCTGCTTTGTTCAGCTTTCAGCTTGTGTCCCTTGGGTCTTTTCTGCTCATCCCCGCCTACAGAATGCAGATGTAGGGTAGCTGCCGACCCCTCCTCCTTGGTGACCCCAGTCAGCCACTAAGTCTGACAGACTCACCACAAAGCATTCTCAAACACAAACCTCGGAGCCACCCTTCCAGCTGCCAGGTCTCAGGCCCGCGGTGCTTATCTGAATTAGCCATCGGTTCAGAGATGCAAATTGGAAAGCACACCGTATTATGTTTCAATCACGGTTCCTAGTAACACGTCACGGTGTTCATTTGGCTATATGTCTGTTTCAATCCTTTGGATGGTTCATTCCAGTGTTCTGAGGCTCAGTTTGCTAACTTGTAAGAGTGGGGCAGTAATGTCTCTCAGAGGTGTCTGAGGATTTAATGCAATAGTTCTGGTTGGGCTCACTGCTAGCCCAAAGTGGAGCTTTGCGAAAATTAGGAAAAGGTGTCCCTACCTCCAGGCAGCCCTGGTCCTGTGCGAGTGTGGGCCGTGGGCTCCCCTCCCGCCTCAGCTGGAGGGTGCCTCGGTGCACCCACAAACAGCACAGCTGGATACCGAAACTCCATGACTTCATGTTTAGTTAGTAGTGATGAACCATCATATGTGGACTGGGAATGATGATTAATAATAAGTCCTATCTCTATCTCTGCCTGGTCTGTCTATGTATGCGTGTATGCATGCATGTATCTATCATCTACCGCCCATTAATCACTCTCAATCACCTATCTGTTATCTATCATCTATCGTTTATCAACTATCAATCACCTATCATCTATCTATCATCTATCACCTATTAATCACTATCCATCACCTGTCTATCATCGATCTATCTATTGTCTCTTTCCATTTAATCATTCCACCTTTTTACACAAAGGATTTGAGGTGGTGGTTAACTTATAGAATCACAGCTAATCTCTGCATAGTGCTCTTTCATTGATGTAAATTACTTTATTTAATCCTCATGATGGTCCCAGGAGGGGACTATTTTGTCTCATTTTACAGACGAGCTGACTGTGTCAGGATGGAAACCCGGATTTTCTTACTTAAACCCATGTTCTTTAACCAACGTCATGCCGTCCAATCAGCTTGTCACTATGATAAAGCATGGTATGATACAATTATTTTTTATTTTCTGTAGTATATCTCAAAAATTGGAACTGCTCTTCAGTAACTGAAATAGAGTGAAAATCAATGTCTATTATTATAAGCACCATGGAGACATGCGGAGTTGCTCTTCTTTTGGTTTGTGTACTATCTTTAGTGGTTAGGGAATTTAATTTAATTTAATTTATGTGTGAGACGAGCAGCACATTCAACCAAAGGGATGTGGATTACATAGAAATGAGCTACGTTCAAAAGGGACTCAAGTAGCCAGAGCAAAGGCAGGTGGGGACACGTTAATACTTGCTGCTTAAGTCATCACTCACATCACTTACTGCGGCCACTGTGCATTGCTGTGCGAATACATCACATGTGGTGTTGTGCAAGGTGTATTTCTCTAAGCAGTATTGCTGTTGAACACAATTGGATTTTAGATAAATCTCATACATCCATTTCATATCACCCTTTGTTCCAGGATTTCAAAATGCTTGTGAAACACTAAGGAAATGAGACGCTATCTGGCTCTTATCGAAAGAGCCAGAGTGTTGCCTTGATGATTATGAGAAACATGAGCAAAGAGTTATTTTGAAATTGCATGTATGCCACTCAGAACCTGGGCTGCAGAAACCAGTCGTTGTTAGATATGTTCCTAGAAAAGATGCATTTCCATGATTTCTTTTATGGCAATTTGCAGGCCCAAGCTCATTTTTATTGTTCAGAGTAAGCATTGTCTTGTTTTTATTTCAGTGGTATCAGATGTGGGAAAACTTCGCAGAGTAAACTGCTTATATTTCCACGATTCCAGGCCTTGGGGCGGTGTTCCAGAAGGTAATGGTGGCCTCTGCATCCCTGAAGAAGTGCCAAGGTCAAGTGGCTTTTGGCACACAGGGAGCCTGGGTTTCCTGGGACTCGTGTCTCCTGTTGGGGAACAGGAGAGACGCCCACTCTTCCGTGTAAACTTGTCAGCTTTGTCTCAGAAGAAACGCTGTCGTTTGTGGAAACACTGCGACTCGATTACAGAGAGTAAGAGACAGCCCATATGGCGCTTGGTATTTTGGCGAGAAACGCGAGTTAGATAGGAACTCACTGGTTTTAATCTCAGAATCACGGAATTATTTTAAGGATATAAGGGTGCTTTTGGATAGTTTAGTCCAACTTTCTTGTCTCTTGTGAAGAAATTTGAGTGGTTTAGATGACTTGTCTAGTGCTGACCCCAAAACCACGTGAGACCTTTTGGACACCAGTCAGTATTTCCCTCACCACACCATTCAATCGCATCCTTTTTAATTTCAAGATGAGGACGAATATATTTATTTAAGAAATAGTATAGATAAGATTTGCTTAGAGCAATTTTGTATGTTGGGCTCTGCCTTTTCTTCAATCTTGCATTTGATCTTCCTGAAGCCCCGTGAGTACTGCGCCCTCGCTACCCATCTAACAGATGGGGAGACAGGCTGACAGCGGTGATTCAGGACCTCGACCCGAACTGCACACCTGGGAGAGCCAGGGCTCTCACCTGCTCTTACCTCAGGGCCCACGCCCCCAGGCACCCCCGGAAACCAGTCCCCTCTGCGGCCATCTCTCTGCTCTGGGTCACCTTTGGAAGAGAGTTTCTGTTGAACGTCAGCCCAGGTGACGGAGCCCCAGGGGAGTGACAACAATTCGCCTTCCAACTGGTCCCTGTCCCCTTTCTCTTCTTTGTTCCTTTCTCTTCTATGACAGCGTGTCCTCGCACGTTCCTGAGACCCGAGGCAGCCCACACACGGGTGCACGCGTGTCCCCTCCAGTTCCCTGAAGGCGTCATCTGCATTTTCTATCTCGTTTTATTTATGTGTTTGATCGTGCAGGTCCTTGGGGCAGAGACGTTAACTCCGTGTTTGGCACAACCTCATTTATTGGATAAGGCTGGATATACTTCTGGCACACCTATAAATGTTAAAATAGCAATATTGCTCATTTGGATCGAAGGCGATTTGTATGTAGTCATTCTCAACAGAGGGCAGGTAGTTCGTTGGATTGCTATTGTGAGAGGTTAGAAGTGGGTCCGGCTCCTCTCCAACTTCTGCACGTTCACTCTGTTGAGGGCAAAGGAAGTATGTTTCGCTCTGCCTTTGTTGGAGTTTGGCAGCATAGAGAATACTTGTTGCATTAAGAGAATTTCTCTGTTTAGTTGAATGGTTGCTGCCTTTGGCTTTGTATTTAAGAAAACATACCATTTGAGGGGGAAGAACATAATAATGAGGTACTTCATACCTGAAAGCGTTTCTACCAAGGGCTGCAGTTTGATTTATGGTGTGAATATTGTTTGGGGTGGATGATAAATATGCACTGTGGATTCAGTTTTGATCTCAGCCATCCAAACTGCACAATTTCTCTGCATCCAGGGTCCCTCGGTGTGAGATATTTGTATGCTGATGGCTGGGGTACTGGTTTGCTTCTACGTGTGGTTCAGGCATGTCCAACATAGCTAAGGAACCAGGGGCTGGAGGAATTGAAGTTTTCCATTTATTTTCTTGGGGGCTGTGTAGCTTCCCAGGAAAGAACACAAGTGGTGTCCCCTGCTGGTGTGCAGGCGTGCCTGGGCGTCTCTGCTGGCCTGGTGAGGATGCCTGCGGCAGTCTGTTTGCAGGAGCACTGAGGAGACTTCTGGGAGACTACCCGTCTTAGGGGCCGGGGGGGGTGGGGGCAGGCAGGAGAAAACGGACTCAGGAGCAGGTGGAGGTGTTTTGAGTACTGAATGTGATTTGAATTTGTCTCCTTGGCCCAGCCCCTCTGCCCTCATGGCTGTAAGTGAAAGCCACATTGGTTTACTCAACATAATCTAAAAACAGGACACAAATCATGCTGCTTAGGGGCTGCTAAGGGACTGTCCAGAGAGGAGGTGTCCATCTCCCTCCCTAATCACTGTAGCCTGGCGGTCCCCAACCTTTTTAGCGGCAGGGACCAGTTTCTTGGAAGGCAATTTTTCCATGACAGCAGGTGGGTGTGTGGGGATGGTTTCAGGATGATTCAAATGCATTACATTTATTGTGCATTTTATTTGTATTATTATTATTACATTGTAATATATAAGGAGATAATTATACAACTCATCATAATGCAGAATCAATGGAAGCCCTGAGCTTGTTTTCCTGCAACTAGATGGTCCCATCTGAGACAAGTGTGCAGTGCAGGAAAGAGGCGTGGACTGAAGTCTTACATAAAATAATGGGTGGGCCAAGCGCAGCCTAAAATAAGTGTCAGATTCTGTGCCTCGTTGCAGGCGTCAGTGACTGAGGTCACTATGGACGTGCCATTCATTTCTCCTCAATGTCTCAAGTTTTAAGACTGTCTCTGATTGTTGGGGCTGCTCACCTTCTGGCCCCAGGATTGGAAGACTTCCACACTTTTTTGCCAGCTGTTCCATGTTTCTAGGTGTCATTTTGGTGCCACCTGCTAAGTCCTGCCCTTCTCTTGTTTATTTTCTTTGATTTCTCTACTACTTTTATCCATGGAGCACATGTGTCAGTGCCCCTGAAAACTTTGTAGCCAAATATGGTTTTAACACCTGCAATAGAAACGAGTCACAGTTACAGGTTAATCCTGTGACATATGCTAAGGAGACAAGACATGGACACAGGATGGAGTGCATTCAGAACGAGGCGACTGAGTCTCATTTCCATCAGGAACTTGAAACCCTCAGAGGGATCAAAAGTCCTCTACGATGTTTCTGAGACAGGAGAGTTGTTCTGGAGGTCACTAGATGGTTGAAAACCTAGTGTGGGCCTGCACAGAAACATGTAGTGATGGCATTTATGAATGTTGCTAACACGGTGAGGTCAAGACTGGCTTAAAGACATATCCAATGTCTTGCTATTTTCCCAGAACCTCTCTAGCTCTGCCGTGATTCTGGGCCTGTATACATACACTTTCCCATTTCCATTGGCAAATGCCTACTCATTGTTTAGGCCTTAGCCCCTCTGTAAAGCTTCCACAAATTCCCAGACAGTTAGGTTCCCCATCCCACACACGCACCCAAGCACTGCTGCTATAGCATCCTTCAGCGCTCACATGCACTGTAATATTTATGAGGACACAGGACAAGGTTGGCAAGTTTCTCTGTAAAGGGCCTATTTTGGCTTTGCCAGCCATGTAATCTGTAACTATTCATCTTGGCTGCGACAGGGTGTAAGCAGTCATAGACAATATCTATTAATAAATGAATGAGTGTGGCTGCCAACAAAATGTAATTGTAGACCCTGAGATTTGGATTTCATATACTCTTCATTATGTCATGAAGTATTTTTCTTCATTTGATTTTTTCCCCAAACATTTAAAAATGTGAAAATCATTCTTAGCTTGTGGGCCATATGCAAAGAGGCAGAGATCAGGCCCATGGGCTGAGTTTGCTCACCCCTGATGAAGAGTTTATCTGACCACATGTCTGTGATCCCCGGGATGTAGCATGGCTTCTGGCACCTAGGATGGACACAACAAGTGTTTGTTAAATGAATGCTTGTGCTGGAGTAATAATACCTCCCAATATTTACTGAGCACTTGTTATGGTATCGGGCATCATGCTGAGCACTTTATATGCATTTTCTCATCTCATCCTCATTTAATTTTACTATCTAGAGACATTAAAAGCCACCATTTTCATTAGACACTGTGCTAAACACTGCCTGTGTAGTCTTGTTTAATCCTCTCAACAACCCTATGGTGAGTAGGTACTGATAATATCCACTTTTACAGCCCAGGGAAATTAAGCTTGGAGAGATTATTTGTCCAAGGTTACCCAACCAGTGAGCAGAGTGGAGTTAGGAAGGAGTCCAGCTCACCAGACCTGAGGGTCCTAACTCCTAACCCTCATGCTATAGCATCTCAGGGCTTGAATGCCCTCTTCATGAACTTGAGCATGAGGTAGGTTTTGGAACCATGCACGGTGATGCTGAGACAGAGAGATTTGGATTTCGTATGTCTTTCATATGTCATGAAATAGTCTTCTTCATTTTATTTTTTTCCCTAAACATTTAAAAATGTAAATGTTTTCCTCTTCTTTTTCTAGACATTTGGTTGTGTTTAAGAATTACCCCAAGTCTGTTCCCTGATAGCTGTGTAATTTAGAATGTTGCTTAATCTTTCTGGGTCAGTCTTCCACCATTGTCCCCAAGAGTTTGATTTATACGCTGTCAGAGGTCTCCTCTTATGCTCAGTTTCTGAAATTTCATTCTCTACTGTTTTTTTGCTTATCTATTGCTATTGACTTTCTGTTCTTTTCCCAACTTTGACTCTAGAAATATCAGGTCCCATGGAAGGAAGAAGGAAAATGTCCATTCATCCACAACCACACTTTTAAATCCATAAAATGGCTGTTTTAAGTACATCTTCTTTTAGATTTTTTTTTTTTTTTTGTGGAAAGGGGTCTTTCCAAGAAAAACAAGTAACATTATTGTCTACAATGAATGATGAGAGTGATAGCACCTTCTTTTTCCATAGCACCATTTAAAAGTACCTTTTGAAGGCATTGTCTAATTCATCCTTCTGATATTCCTTTGAGTCAGGTAAGAAGCGTTTTTATTAGAAGGTCCTTTTATGTAGCTGCAGAATGACAGTTTCTTTGTTGCAAACCAAAGGCACTGAGTGTCCCAGAGAGATTTCAATAGCAGGCCACTGGGTGAGCGGTCACTTCCCAGACTCATAATGGTCACAATGCTTAAAAAAAAAAGCCAGACTTCTGTCAGGACTTTTAGAAATTATAAAATATATTTTTTCCTCTTAATATAAATGTAGCCTTTGATATTTAAAGATCTGACATCCTTGTTTGGCTGGGGAATATGTCAATTGAATTGGATGGGGTAGAAAGATCTAACTCATTCCAAATACGTATTTGTTGAGGGTGTGAAGGGATGGTTGAGAAAGTCTTCAAAATAGTAGGAGTAGTATCTACGCAGAATTTCCTTGCAAGGCGGCCATGTTGCCAGGCTCAAGTGAATTGCATTGGCGAGATCTTTGGTTTCTGTTCGACTTGACTGTGCTTAAGCAAAATTTCTCTCTCTACATATATTAAAATATCCCTGAGGGATAGACCTATAGAAGTAAAATAAAACATAACTTTTTCAGAAGTCTTTATAAATAAACACATCAAATGATCTTTTCGAATATAAGTTTTAGATTTACATAAAATATAACACCTCCAAGATGTTTCTGCAGTGGAGGCATTGGCTTCGTTGGGCAGCGATGACTACAAATACTTCCTGACAGCTAGGGAAAGCCATTGGTAACATGACAAAAGAGATAGCATTTGTTTTGGGTGCCCTCCCACATCCCTTTTGACACCCAGGCCCCTAATCCTTTATATGGCCCTTGACCTCTCCCAATGCCCACAAGAGTGTTACACCTGGGCCAACCCATTCTCAGGGTTCTGTAACTCCAGAACATCTCTTCTCTTCTCCCACGGCCTTCACCATGTCTTCCTTAGCACATTCAGCCCTCTCTAGTAGGAAGTCAAGTTGATGTAAATTCACATTATGCTAGGCTTTTGGATTTTATGAATTAGGGAAATTTAGAAAATTTTGAGTTACCATCTCTCTATTTAACTTCTATCACCATAATTTTATAAAATAAAGGACGGACAGCTTAATACCTTCAAATTAGGATAGCTATAATCTTACAATAAAAGATAGTTGGTTGACTACTTCATTCAACATATATTTTTTAAAAAAAAGGTAGATTTTTTAAAAGATAGAATTCAATGAAACTGCAACATTCATTCTTATTTTACAATTTTACAAGTAAAACTTGAGCAATCTACATTAAGAGATCAAGATGGTCTAACATGATCTGGAACTTCTTTTTGTAGGATAGGCACTGCCAAGTGTCAAATTTCACACAGGGGAACTTGACAAACCTGGAAGCTGTGTTCTGTACCTCGTTCATTCAGTTGGAGATGCCCTAAGTGAACGAAGAGGAGCTCAGGAATGATCATCCTCAGGTTGCCCGTTGCTTTTCCGAAGGCTTGTTCTGTACATCCAGTGAGAAATTAAGTTGTGGGCAGGGTGTCTCGTTAGCACATTTTGGAGCAGGCACTGTGCAGCATCTGCTGACGCACTGGTCTGTGCACCCTGGGCCCCCCATTCACACAACCTTCAGAAATGTGCCCAAGAGGGAGGCTTCGGAGGGTCAGCATCTCCGCATGTGACGGCCACAGGCTGACCAGTCCTTGGGAGCTATTTGTGTAAAAGGCATCAGTAATCTTTCAAGGGTAATTTGCATTTCAAGGGCTTCCTCCCCAGACAAGTATCCGATGCCTTAGTTTTAGTGCAGTCAAAATGGTTTTGGGAATCTGAGCAGAGCCCTAGACACTCCCTCAGAGAATGCCCCACGCGCAGGCAAAAATTGCACACTTCTTTCATACAATCTCAGGAGATTTATGGGTTTGCAAAGCCCTACTCTCGTACATGGAATTTGGGAAGCACAAGGATGAAGTGAAGCTTCATGGGAGAACTAGGAGGGCTGTCTGGAAAAAATCCAGCCATAAAGACTTCTATTTTTCATATTACATGGCTGGATGTAATATGACAGGCCTCGAATTAAAGGGATAGATGCTTTCCTGTGGTTTTAAATCACATCCCTGGTGGGTGCAAGTAGTCCTATTTTTAATATCCCAGGGTCTTAGGTCTTTTTAATTATGTGTCTTCTTTTCTATGCAACGAGTCATACATAGGAGGAATATAATTATAATCTGATCTGAATAGAAAGGTGCTGTTTTTTGTTTTCCTAGCAAATTGAAGGATTTCCGAATTATAGCAAAATAGTCCCAGTTCGTGCTTTGCACAGAAAAATACAGAGGCAATGATTATCCTTTGATCTCTGGCACCCTCTTGGTGCTCAGCCATATAAACCAAGGCATCCTATCTAGAGGGTCATGAAGAATTCATGCTCCAGTGCAGGGCAGTGACCCTGCTGGCATTCCAGGTCCCCTTATGCTGAATGCTTCTGTCTTGTAACTGGAATGTCGAAAAGGTACAAGCATGGTTAACACTTTCATAGTACCCTTGGACTTCAAGTCCCCGATGTGGCAAACTATGTGCTTAGTAAGTCCTTAAACGTTGTCTCTGATATTTCTGTTGGTGGAAGAGACCCTGATTATTAGAGAGCGATTGCATCCCTCAATATGCTGCATCCATTATGCATGACACAGGAGCAGGAGTCCCTTTCCTTTGCTGTGCTAATGCGGATCATCCAGAAGGTAGAGTGGTTACGTGTAGGCCCTTCTTTTTATGCCATGTGCTAGATATTATCAAGTGGGGTATCTTCTGTTGGACAACACACACACACACACACACACACAAACACATGCTTTTTTGCTTTGACTATTTCTTTTGTAAGCATATAAAGAGACATAACATGATACTCTCACATGTTTCCCCCCCGCCATGTGAGAATTCTAAATTTTTTGAATCTCTTAGAAGCATCTAGACTGAAATGACAACCCATCAGTTAACAGACCAGTGTAAGTTTAGATGGGTCTTCTAATCTTCTATCCACTGCCTTCCACCCTGGCTCCTACCCGCTGCAATCTCCCCACCAGTTTCCATCCTGCTTTTCTAGAATCTCTGGTACAAATGAGGGGACATTTGGACCAAGAACGCAAAAGGTAGTTACTTTTCTTCAGAAATAAAGATTGAATTCTATTTTGGCTTTGCTAAATGTTTTTTGCCAATTAAGTATAAAAGATTGGCTTCAAAACTAGTTTCTTAATGGGTCTCCATTTCATCTGGCCTGTCTGAAGAATGTTGAATGAATCAGACTGAGTTCAACTTCCTAAGAAGGCAATATACCCAACTTTACCTGAAGACAGTGATGATGTTGTTTGGGTCTAATTGTAACTAGTTGAATGGAGGGCATCGAGGACTTGATACAACTTAATTCAAGCTACTAGTTTGACCCTTAAGAAAAACTAGGCCTTGCTAATCATTGTCAAAGTACTGATTTAAGAACTGGTGTATCTGTATTTTAGTGACGGTCAGGAACTTGGTG
This sequence comes from Lyroderma lyra, assembly GCA_004026885.1. NCBI lineage: Eukaryota > Metazoa > Chordata > Mammalia > Chiroptera > Megadermatidae > Lyroderma > Lyroderma lyra. The sequence goes on from PVJL010003176.1 coordinate 51,648, forward strand.
GTGATGTCATTTTTATTTAGAGAAGGCTTAGCTCTTCATCTACAAGGAGGGCAACAGAAATGATAGCACCTTTCTGCCAGATATTGGCTAGTAGATCCTCAGCAGTCTGCTTCCTGCTCCTGGGTACATAAAAAGACCATAATTCCCAGCCTTGTTTTTAGGCCATTTCAATGGCTGCTGGTCAATGGACTGTGACGGGGAGGGATGAGTTCCATTTTTAGTTGTGGTCACAAAATTTTCTTTACAGAGAATTTGTGTTGGAGATGACAGTGTCACACTGCATGGATGAGAGCCATTTGGGAGAGCTGCCCTACACTATGACAAGAGTGAGAACACACCTTAATTTTGTGAAGCCATTGGGTTTGAGTCATTGGGTTTGTTAGTTACAGAAGTTGGTATTACTTATTAAAATTACATATTTGCATTATTGTTGAGATACTATTGTTGGCTTGTGAGGGGTCTGTGTTAAATAGTTCTATAAGTTTTTATTTTGAAAAATGTCAAACCATCAGAGAAGTTGAAAGAATTAAATAACGACCATCCATACACATATCCTTCATCTACACTAACCGGTTGTTAATGTTTTGTCACACTTTCAGTATCTTTCCTCTGTATGTATATGTTTTTCTCCTTCTGAACCTTTGCAAAATATGTCACAGATACCATGATCTGTAAAGTTTTGATCCAAATTTTATGGTTGAGATGATTTCAGTGGAATGGGCAAGACTTTTTTTCAAAATCAATTATTTGCACGCAAGTGCTCATTTTGAAAATGGGTTTCTGAACATAGGCTTGTACAATTTCTATTATTATATAACCTTAAAGTTTATGGAGTTGAACATACAATACAACTAAAGCTATTTGAAGGAAATGTCACATTTCTTTCGTACTTCTGTAAAGAGCTGCACTGCATGCTGCCTATGTGAGGCATTTATGGACAGTGGCTTCTGACACAGCTCTCAGTGCCCCCATCTCCCAGTGTCCATGGCCGTGTGGAGCACCCTCCTCTGGAGAGTGGGCTGGATTCAGTGACTCACTCCTAACACACGGAACGTGGCACAAGTGATGGGATGTCACTGCTGTGATGAAAGGTTGTCATTCTCTCTTTAGCACGCTCTCTCTTGCTGACACTCTCTCACTGTCTGGCTCGCTTGTTCAGATTCCATGTCGTGAGCTGCGCTATGGAATGGCCCAGGTGGCGGGGAACTGAGGAAGGTCTGTAGTCCACAGCTGACGGGCGGCAGAGTCCTGCCAACACCTCTGGAGTGAGCTCGGAAAGCAGGTCCATCCTCTCCGAGCCCTCAGGTGAGACTACGGCCCCTGCTGGCACCTTGATTACAGCCTACGACAGATCCAGAGCGTGAAAGCCCCGCTGAGCCTGGCCCAGATTCCTACTCACAGAAACTATGAAATAATAAATGATGCTTTAAGCCACCAAGTTTTGGGGTGATTTTTTTTTGTAGTAATAGGTAACTAATAGAATACTCTATTAGCTGATAAAGACGTGAGGATGGCTAACGAATGATTTCTGTCTGTAGTGATCACCAGAGAAGCTGTATGGACCAATCTTCGAGAGCTGTGGGGAGCGTGCTGTTCGTGCTGCTGGGTGTTGTCAGGGGAAATGGTGTTGCGTTGCCGGTCCTGGTCTGGTTAGGATTTGACGACACTGAAGAGTGGGGAGAGGACCTTCCGCGTGGACAGCGTGCGGGGAGAGTGAGAGTCTGGCACGTCTGGGAGACGTCTGGCGGTCCAGTGAGGCGGGATCGTGGCTGAGTGAGGACTCTTTAAGGGTGCATCTGGGGCTTGAGGCTGCAGATGCTGGTTTGGACAATAGAATCTGGTCAGGGACAAAGTGGTGAGTCCTAGGTCGGAAATGTGTTGAAATTGGTATCAACCAAAATGTGAAGGACACAGAGTCCAATTTTGGGCAAGAAAAAAAAAATTGCTCTGATAGTTTATCATCCACATAGTCTGTGCCTAGATAATACCAGGCTAAGAGAGGTCATCACGTGATTTGGTTTGATATTTAAAATGGTTTTGTCTGATCTTGCACAGAGGTCTTTTTTTGTGTGGGATGCATATAGTTAAAATCTTTTACAAAGTGATGGTTGTGCTAACTCACCTTATTGTGGTAATCATTTCATGATATTTATACATACAAGGGCTGCCTGGAAAAAATACCAGCCATCAATGCCTCTATTTTTCTTATTACATGGCTGGATACTGTCCGGACAGCCCTCTTGTACTGAGTTGTTAGTTCTGCAGCTGAACTTACACGATATTATGTGTCAATTATATCCCAATATAGATGAAAGGAAAAAAACATCTCTGTAAACACAAAAGCAAACAAACAAACAGAAACCTGTTCTAAGGCACCTTATCCCCTTTCAATGGGCTTCAGGGGTCTTTTGACAGAGAGCCGTATTCTTTCCCTAGGAATGATGATGGGGAAATCCTCGTTTTCACCAAGCCTACAATCACTGGGCCTGCTGTTGCTACATTCTTGAACATGGAGGTAGTGGCAGATATTGGGCTGTGTATTTATATTTTAACTCACCTATGGACATAATCCAGATGCCAGGAAATCATTACAGCATTCAATTTATAAAGGCCATGGTGACTAACAGAATCAGGTATTTCACAAGTTGCTAACTCCATAGCCCTACATCTCTCGACTGCAGGCATGTTTAAAGTGAGGGCAGTGGTTCAGCCTAAAGCAAACACCGTTGTTGTTTTTTGGTTTTTGTTCTTTTGTTATTTTTTAAAAAATTATTTTCTCTTCTGTCTTAATTGGAAAAGTTAGAATTCTGTGTTGGTCCCCATTTTGTTGGGAAAAAATATGTAACTTGGAATGTAATCTTGCATTCAACACTTTCCCAGTTAAATGATCCAATCGTTTAGCATGACCTAGTCTGCTCACATTTCTTCCAAAGTATTACATTTTCCATCCCTTGCATTTATTTCCTTTATTCTTGGCTCTTTCCCCTACTTGTAGCCAATACTAGTGGTTTTCTTGGCTAACTGGTATTTGCTTTATTAGCCACCCAGCTGGTATGAATATTGGGATGCCCATTTCCACAAGAACCAGCAGGGCTTTTGTGGGGGAATGGAATTCCCCCTTTCTTTGCTGCATGAAAGGCCAGCCTGACTTGTCTCAGTCAATGGAGCTCAGGGCCGCTGATTCTGATGATGAGTCTGCTTGTTAGAATGAGGCTTTGCACTTCTTTCTCAGCTGGGGACATTTATTCAAGAATGGCTGCTCTGGCAGGCCGAGTGAGTGGGGTCACCTTGGTGCATATGAAACGGCAGCACACATCTATCAGTCACAGATCTGGGCATGTTTAAGCCTGCTGCTTGAGAGGGGACAGCCTCATTCCCTCGCTTGAGATTTATCTGATGCCTGATATCAATTGCACTTAAATCTCACTTCCCCACCTGGAGTTCCTGCTGATATCTGAGTCCTCCTTTGCACACTTCAAGCATGGTGGTTGCAGTTCCAGAAGGAAGGAAGGTGGAGTGGAGGTCAGGTCTATAACATTATCAGAGGAAAGCATGGGTAGGTCTAAAATCACTGTAAATTGAGACCAGCTCCTCTATGTCCTGCTGTTTTGCAAAAAATCACATTTCTCAAAACTAACTCTAACACCAAATAAAAAACAAACAAACAAAATCATCTCTTTTGTTCTGAGTCACATTCTACATAATGCTCTATGTTTTTGTCCCAGTCATACCTGCTGATAAAAAGAATTACAGAATTACTATTTTCTTTTTCTGGGAAGTCATATTTTCTCCAGTGTGGTCTCTTATAACAAAGAACTCCCAAGGGTAAGGTCATAAACGTAGTAAAAGTGGAGAAAAAAACCCAAACAAACCTTTTTCTATGCTTCCATTGGGCTTCTCTGTATTTGCAGGCCTCTACTCTATAAGCTACTGAATGCTTTTATTTAAGAAAGTCAGGTTGTTTTGGAGGTTTGATCGCTATTTCCATTTCCCAGGATTCCAGAGCCAGATGCTTTATTCCCCAGTTCAATATTTCTCATGCTCACTTTGTTGGTGAACATTTCTCCGGAGGCCAGCAAAGCAGTGACTTGGTGTCTCCCCCTTTCAGCGCCGACAGACACCGCTTTGTTGTTGAGAATGGCTGGTACTGCATTAGGGCTCGCTGTGATAGCCGTCAACCACAGGCATGTTAGTGTCTTAGAAACAGGACGTCTGTGTCTTGGTCAGGTTCTGTGCCCACTGCAAGGGGGCTGTGGGGCTTTGCTCATGTCTTCCTCATCACGCTTCCTGACAGCTGTATACTCATTTGGTGCATTTTGCCTTCTGAGTTTTCCCAGGGGGAAACCAGGAGCTCCTAAGTCACTGTTTTACGGGATTCACGGGAAGTAGGCACTGCTGTGATCCCCATTTTACAGATGAGGACATTGAGGCCCGGAGTGGTTAAGTATTAACTTGTCCAAGGCCATGCCAGCCAGCAAATGGCAGTCAGAGTTTGAGTCAGGCGGCCTGGCTGTAGGGCCCACACTTCTGACCATGATGCCACGCGCTCTCTGAGATACCTGCAGGTAGGGGCTCCATAAATATTTGCTCAATAAATGAACGATGCCACTTGACATACAAGGGCTGTCCAGCCATGGAACCATTTTTGTTATATTGACAATGGCTGGATTTTTTCCCGACAGCCCTTGTGTAGTACCTTCAGAGGCCTGTGTCACCCACGTGGGAATGGGAGCCTCCTGAATAGCAAGCAGATCTTTGATCCTTTTAAGTGTTAAGATAGATGAAGGTGGTGGCAGGAGGTGTCAGAGAGCCCCGCTGAGTTCCGGAGATGCGCAGAGCCTCTGCTCTCAGGGTGTTTGCTTTGTCATATGTAGATTTTCGGTCCCCTCTCAGACTGTTGGCGAGCCTAACAAGGTTTGCATTGGCACGTGAGCATCAATGCCCACCTTCTGCCCGCCGGGAAGCTTCTGGCTTGGCCTGCGTGTGCTCCTCACGGAGGCGTCGCCGTGGCTCCTCCTCCGGCCCCGTTCTGCGGTTTTGGGGCAAAAGAAATGTGTCCTGAGACGGAAATGTAGCTTATATTTGATATTCCCCAGATCACTCTTGAAAGCCGATCTGCTTTCCCAGCAATTTTATGATAGGTGTCGTTGCTTATTTTGTGTTACAAGCTACTCACAATTGGTGATTCTTTAAAAACAAGAGATCACAAGGTGAGTGATACAGTAGTGCCATGATCTGTCTCCAAACGTGCTCGCACTCATGCGTCTACGCATAGATCTATACGAGGAGAGCAGATAGGCTGGGCTGACCTGGGACTCCTTTCCGCCTAAAATTGCCCTGTGTCTGTGTCATAGCTTCGATCTTACATCTTACCTGGCCGGTCACAGAATATGCTAGTTTATCAAAGAGACAAAAAAATGGCCTTTTTGTTTTTTAGTCTTCTGAATTTCAATGAAAGAAGAGTATTTGTCTTCACTATTGATCTATTCCACTGAGTAGTTCTTGTGATGATTAGCATATTTATGGAGAGTCAGCACTTCATAAATGTCATAAAGGCACATTTGCTTTACGTAAGTGTCAGTGTTCCAATGTTTTGCAAAGTTAGCCATTATTGTGAGAACCACACGTGCACACTGGGAAAGAAATAATTACTAGGGGAAGTAAATTTTTTTTTCTTGATAGAACTTGAAAATGAGAAGACCTTCATTATCTGTCTTATTTTGATCACCTGCCCTTGACCATGGAGTCACTGTGGGATGGGGATTTTCTCATCAGCCTTTTTGCTGGGTTCTCTGTGTCAAAGGCTCTCTCTCAGGGCTTATAAGTTAGGTGGGCTATAAAATCTCATGCATTGTGGGATGCTTTGGACAGACATTTTGGTCCTAGGAATCTGAAAGGCCCATGTGTTGGGTCCTGTGTAATTAATTATCACATTAAGGTTTGTAATGGAATTTCTATATACTTTCATGACAGCATAAGTGAAGATTGTAGGCAAATTTTTAAGTTGGGGGTGGAGGGTTTCTAAATAACTCTTAAGAGCTCTCCTGAGCATTTACCCTGCACTGAACTGACCCACTCTTTCATGTTCTGTAGACATCATCTGTGCCTGGAGTTTTTTGTTTGTTTTCTTTTCTTTTTGGTCCCCAGTGGAGCTCCTTTGAAAAGTTGTCATAGCAACACTGGCCACTGGTCACCGATACTCTAATGGTGAGGAGGTGGCGTCTGCTGGACTATGGGCTTTGTTGGTTCATGCTTTTGTGTGCTGGCATGGCTTGTTCAGAGCTAACATTTTATTGTAGCAAACATGCTGTATGCCAGAGGCCCCAGGAAAAGTCATATTCTGTTCTCAAATTGGATAGGTCACTCCAACCTCCCCCACTGCCCTCTGTATCCCAACACCTCTAAGAGTTAGTCGAGCCCACACAAGTCTCTCAGCATAGGGATGGCCGTTCTCCACTGAGACCTTCCTGGTCACGTGCTTATCGAATGGTCCAATGGACCCTTCCGCGGTCCAAGCGGGGCCTTGGAGTCTCTTCTCAGGAGCTTTCGAAGGGGCACGCAGAGAGCTGTCCAGCACGGTGTGGGAGCCCCTGGGTCAGCCTGCCAGCAAAGTTGGGGATGTTCTAGGTATTTTGCATCAGACGTATGTCACCTATATATTGTTATCTATGTTATGGCGCTTGCATTTAGTGACCACGTTACTCTCATCGTCCAGAAGGACAGTTTGCCAACCCTGTATATGTCAGGAAACTACAAGGGAATGATGAATTCCATCTGTCTTCCTGGCATAGATTTTTGCTTTAGGTTTTTGGTGTTAAGGGTCCTGGGCTGTTATTACATTTATGTTAATCAACTTTTCAAGTCTTTTTGATGATGAAAAACATTTTTGCTTTTGTATTTCCGCTTTTGTTTGATTTCCATGGTTTGATCTCTGGTATTTTGAAAAATCTTCAGGATTTCTTTCAGAGTGGCATCTCTCTTTGTCTATTTGCCTCTGTCTCTTGCATTCTTATTTTTCTGGCTTCTCACTTTGACCCTGTAAGACCATGATAGGCACCTAATAAATTTTGATGGTGCTGACTTCTAAGGGGGACAGAGAGAAAGCGCACGTTGGGTGATGGCTATTTTAGTATCACATCTTTATGCTGAAGTCTTTCAAGGGGTTATGGCCTTACGTCAGGAAGTAGAATAGAGCTGAACTCCTCCTGCTGATAACTGGCCATTTCCCGTTTGAAATCGAGCACAGATGCTTTGGATGCAGGCAGAGTGAGTGGAGTGACACGGTTTTGCAGGCTGACCTGGTCATTGAGAATATTCCTCTATGGGAAAGGTGTCTGTAACTGTTGTGGGAAATTAGAAAAAAAGGAAGGAAGAGAGAAAGAAAGGAAGCGAGCAAGAAAAAAGAAGACAGTGATTCCTGCTCTGAAGAAGCCGTTTCTATGTGTGGGTATTTCCACCAGATTTATTGTCATGATTATTTTAAATACTCTTATGTAGATTGAGCAAAGGATGTATTTTGCTTTGCACCCCAGCGATGCTGCTGATAGGTGGTCCCTGAGTTCGATCAGCCGTGGTGGTGCGTGTGGGAGAGCAATGCGATAATAAACGAGGAGGCAGCGAAGATAAACTGCCCTGTCCTGCCCACTCACCTCATCCTTCACGTGCAGATTGACTCAGGGGCATGGAGGGACTGTGGAGCAGTTAACCTGCACAAACAGCGGCAGCTGAACTACCCTTTGATGAAAGCATCTCGGCGTCTCCTTAATTACCTCCCCAAGGAGGCACGTGTCTTAACAACCGGATTGGCCGCATTGCGATGGCCACGCGGAAGAGCAGTGACCAGCTGATTAAATATGCGGGGACCGTGGTTCTCAGAACTCAAGGAAGCCAGGGAGGAAATCTGAGCATGAGGGGGAATAAATCACAAGGTGTCTTGATATTGTTTCAGATTCCTCACTTTTCCACACCTGCAAGGCCCCATATAACTCAAGAATTGAATTTTTGTAATTGAAAAGATTCCAGGATAAAATGTTCACATTTCCACTTTCCCAATGGGGGGAACGTCACATAGAAAGACTCCACAGTACTGACTTAAAGCTCTAAGTGGCAAAACTTAAAGGTGGCAAATACCCTTGTATCTCCATTTATAGGGGTCCATTGCGATGTTACAAACAATAGGATCTCACTAGGCAAGAGATGCATGTAGCAAAACTCAATGCCAGGGATGGTGCCATGGAATACGTGATCTGGCACACGGTTGGTGCTCCATAACCATTTGAATGACAGGCGATGACGTGGGCTGTGCTGCCTTAGCCTGTAATTCAGGACAATCCAGTTCAGATCAGTATATTTCAGTTCAGTTTAGCAACGATTTACTACCAGCTTGTTAGGGGCTGTACACAATAAGAAGACACAATCTGGTGGTGTGCTGTTGGTGGTGGTGGAGGTGATTGCCAACCTAAGTTAAGTCACCAAATATAATATCTATAGAATGGGCACTACCAGCTTCGGAGACAGCTACCTAAAAAGCCTCCCCCAGTGGCCTGATGCAGACGTATGAATGTTACCTCCAGGGTGCAGGTTGTCAAAGGAGCCAAGCGGCAGTCACAGGGAGCCCGCGTTCAGCTGGGCGTAGTGGAGGTCGTGGTAGATTAACACGTATTTGTAGCCCAGAGGAAGGGTGTGGTCGTTTTATCGAGACTTTCTCTTGTAAAGGGTGCCGCGTAGTGGATCTAGTGGGGTGAGGACAGATTTTTATTTTGAGTGCCACTGACCTATGCTCAGATCCTACTTCCACTAATGGTTTGTGTTGTGAAAACGGGTAAATCTCTCTGATTCTCAACTCTTTTATCTCCAAAATAGAAATAAGATTTCCATTAATACTACTTTGCAGGGTTGTTGTAAGGATTACAAGGAGTAACACATATAATATGCTTAACGTAGCATCTGGCATGTGGAAGACCCTCAGCTATGATCCTTTCTTTATCTTTCTCCCTTCTGTCACAGAGGGAGCTCGCCTAAGTCAATCCATTTGTCAGATGCTTTTGCCATAACTGTTCCATGAAAAAGGGTCGTGAACCTTTTCTGAGTGGTTACTTTTTAGTAGCATCAAGGAAACTTAAGCAAAGAAAATGAAGAATCTGCAGTTAATACAATGGACCTTCCCCAAGATGGAGGGGACCCCTATGCTGAAGACTGCATTGTCCGTGTTTACGGACACCGAGTGTTGACATTCAGACCATCATTTCAAGCCTCTTTTATACACATGATCTGAAATTCACTTCGTTCGCTGTGGAGTTGTATTTGGGAAGTAGCCAGCTTCTGCTTAGGAATTTGTTTGACTGATAAATATTTTATTCACAATATAGCTTAGACCTATTTTCATTTCATTCAATATTTGGATTCTTTTTTTTCCTGTTGCTGAAATTGAATAACAGTATGTATGTGACTGAAGAGGGTGGCGGATTACATTTCTGAGCATTTCCCCCCACCCTGGAGTTGGAGGCTTTCAATGTTACATGTATTATGTTGTGTGGTTTTCCCTCATATTTTATCCCGGAAGTTTCTAGTTTCTTTCTTGAAGGTTTTCTTGAAACACACAGATTCCTCTTTATCTCCCTATTTTTCTTTTTCTCTGTTTCCTCCTAAGATTCTTATTGAAGGCAACCAGATTGTAAATTCCCTGTAGGAAGTCTTTATGTCTTAAACCCTTTTGCTCAATAAATATTTACTAATGCCCAAAGCCCTGGAAAGTCTCTACTAAATCAAACTCTCCATTTGCAACATTCAAGTCTTCATTGTAGTCACCAAAGCATTACTCATCATGGGACACGGTTTCTAATTCTCCTGGTGAGTCAGACAACCACAAAATGCTCTACTTAGAAACATCACAGCAAATGGGTAATTTTTATTCATTTTACACAGTGTGTGTGTGTGTGTGTGTGTATATATATATATATATATATATATATATATATATATATACACACACATAATTTGTAGGCAATCTTGAGAGTCCAATGGATTACTTAAGTGATAGTATTTATTTTAGTATACTACTTTCTTATGGGAGGTAAGGACATGTGTCTTTTCTTTTTCCCCCTCCCTTCCCCCTTCCTTCCTTCCTTCCATCCATTCTTCCTCTAGATAATTTCATGACAGGGGGAAAATACATCGTCACAATGACTGATTTTCCAAGATGTACCTGCATCGCTTGCTCCAAATATTCCTGCTCCATTTCATTCACTTCTCATACCTGCGTCTCATATTTACATGGAATCACAAACAAGTAAAAAATGTGGCAATTCCATAGGCCTTCCTTTCTTTTAAGAGGTGTACTATAAATTTACACTCTTCACTCCATTCCATCACACGTATTCACTGAGCACCTACTATGTGCCAGGCTCTGGGAATTCAGGAGTGAGCAGGTGTCCCAGGCCCAGGGAGTGTGGCTTGCAGTCAGTCCTGGTGTTCGACGAAGTTCATTCAGCTTCCGAGTTAGAAGAAAAGAGAACTGTTTCCTGAAGTTCCATCATGGATTAGCAGAAGTCTTTTAGTCATGTAAGCTTAAATTTAAAAATAAATCACTTATGTGTCCTCTCATTCAGATAAGCTTTCCCCATTTGTTAGAAAACCTGCCCCTGCTGACTGCCAGTTGCTCCTCCCACCCTGCAGGATGTGCGAGGAGCCACACCAGATTGCTGAGAAGTTGGTGGTAATAGTTCTCTATCAGGTATTCTTAATAAACGATAAAAATATCCTTTTAGATACTTAAATCATTTTGCTGCCAAGGGCATTTAATCAGGCCCGTTGCCAAATGCTAATTAATGATACAAGTAGAGGATTTTATTTAAATTTGTTATACTAAGATGTTGAAATATAAATAGAAACTGCCAATGGAGAGGAACTTGTCCAAGGGTGGAGCGTGTAAGGTGAAGAAACCAACAGCTAGCTTTAAAAGAACAGGCCTGCTGCGTTACGGAAAGTAATGGAAAAAGAGGCCTTGCAAAGAAGATAATTAATTTGTAAAAAGCTTCTTGTAATTTAAAGTTTTCAAGCTACTGAAAAAGACATAAAATAATGAGGATTATTTTGGGCTGACACTTATTAAATAGAATGAATTTAGCTCAGTTGGTGAGAGAGTGTTGGCTAGATGTGTGGTGCGAAGTCCATCTCTTTTGTTGAATTTATGTGCTTATCCCGATGCTAATGTCTCCAGTTGGTCCCGAGTTTATTTCCCAGGACCAACGGCTGCTGATGTCATGTTGCAGGTCTTTCTTGTTTGCAAAGAAAGTTCATGGTAGGGACAAGATGTCACCAGTGGCTAATGGCTAACAAGACCTCTTCCGCGCTTATTGGAGCAATGATGTACTGCTAAAGCCAGATATGTCCGGAATATTTATCAACAAGCGTTCCACTGGAGAGCCTCACGGCTGGGCTTTTTGCCACTCATGCCCCTGACATATCCTCATGGCTTTATTGTGGATGAAATCTCTTGGGTTAGGTAAAGGCAGAGGACCCACCCAAAGCTAAGAGGGCAGTGGAGACCACACATTTGTTTTATTAGATGTGAGCAAAAATGGAAAGGTCTATATTTTGCTTCTTTTGTTAGTGAAAACACAGGATCTCCAGATCTCCGAACTGTAGTCTGGCAACTAACCACTTAATGTAATGAAACAAGTTCATTGTGGTTAAAGAAACAAGCACTTGGATTCAGGGAGCTGTTTATAACGAGCAGCTTGATGGGACCCACGTTGTAAGGTATAGAAAAAGGGAGTAGGAAGCTGGGTTGCTGCCACGCTGAGCAACAGTGCAAGAGGTAACCTGTTCTGTTCTGGTTGCTCTGAGATCTCCTGGGTTAGTGTCTTCCTTTATGCTAATTTCCCAGCCTGAAGTGAGCTTCCTCCAGTTTGTTCATCCGTTTACGTTCATCCATTTCATTGCAGCTCACATTCCAGGTTCACTGGAAAAATCTTGGAGCAGGCCATCTGGAATTCATGTTTCACTGAATTCAGCTGAAGAAAGACACTGAATAAATTTAAAATCCACTGGATAAATGGCACGCACTGCCTAGATTCAAGTGACATGTGGTACACAATCTCGTTTTATAATTGCTTGGATACCTATCTCTTCAAATTGGATTTCACATTCAGGGAAGGCAGGGATGGGATCTGCATTTCCCACATCTTTGCACGGTGCCTTGCTTAGGAGAGTCACACTGAAAGCATTTGTTGATGAGCCGACACATAAACACAGAGGGTGGAGCTCAAATGGCCGTGTGGTCACTAAGCTGGTGACCACAGGATGTCACTCTCTCAATGAGGACAAGCTGCCCTGCTCCTTCACGCTTCACGGCAGCCTTAATACCGGAAGGGGGCCTGGATGCAGTTCATTTAGTGAAACATTAACTTTGTAACCACACGTTCACGTGGTATAAAACATCTGGGTGTGCTCAAGATAGACACATTCAGATCTGCATTGCCAAACGACCACAGAACCCTGACGAGGCTGTTCAGGGTTTCTTTCTGCTTGCAGAAGATTGCAGTCAGCGTGCAGATCCCTGCATGGGCGGCGGGAGGTGACCTTCCTGGCCTCACGAGGGGATCGTGTTTTTCGTTGCCCTTCGCAAGACCTGACATCTTCTACCTGGAACTCCAGGGACAAATAGACCTCACAGACCCGCTTCTCTTTACAGAGGAGGAGAGTGAGGCTTACAGAGTTGAAAGGACTTGTTCAAGGTCACTCACCTTGTTATTGTCAGAGCAAACCCACGCGGAGTTCCTGTTCTGCCCCCACCACCTGTCTGAATCCGATGGGATTCACAGATGGCTGCACTCTTTGACCGTCAGATACAGACCAAACCCTTAATTTCTCGACTCAACTCTATTATTTCTACACACGTATATCATCTTGAGCTATTTTGATCTTCATATATCAAGCCCCGAGAGCCTATCAAGTGGGCTCACGGATGAGGAGACCACATGATAGAGAAGTTAGAATGCTTTGCTTGAGGTTGGTGACACCTCAGCCCACATGGACACGATTCCACTGCTGGTGCTTCTATTTTGACATTTAGCTCTGGCAAGGAAAAAACATATTTCTTTCTCTCTCTGCACCCTTGCCTGGCTGGTTCCCCTTGGGAACGGTAACAGGCATTTATAATGAAGATTGTTCCTGTGTGAAAGGTGTTTGTGGGGCCAGGAGCAGAGCAAGGTCCTTTAATGCACATGCAATGGGGTCTTGTCACGATTGCTGTCCCACAGCACTGTTTCTGCTTGAGTCCTCCCCTCTGGGGCCGAGGTGACACAGATGGTACATGTCCACCTGCAGGAGTGCACTGGGAGGAGCACAGTGTTTCCTGGGGTGCCGGACCACCTGCCTTGGAACAGGGTGTTTATTTAAAGTCGCAGGTACGTTGGTACCATCACACCTCCGCTGACCTGTGTGCTTTGAAGCCCAGGAACCTGCATTTTTACTGGGCCCGTAGCTAGATATTAGGCACAATCAATACCAGACATAACAACAAACAGACAAAATAAAAACCAGGAACAGATTTGGAAATAGCTCTTTCTATGCTGCTTCCAAAAGGAGTCTGTTTGAATTACCAAAAAATTGGAAAAAAAAATATGACTAGGGCGTCTCTAGGCATTGTTTCAATAAATTTGTCGCCTGGGCTGTGCCTACCTGTTTAAATCAATACAACAGAGAGGGTGGTAAAGAGGGAGCTGTGGGAAATAGACGAGACAGGGCGTGTTAGAGCGGTCCTGCCCTTCCCCTTAGGTCAGCCACGTGTGCATTTCCTAGCTATTTGTCCCTACAGGCTTTCAAAAGAGATATGGGGACAGAGTCCTGTGAGAATGTAATTGATTGAAACTGCAAGACTATTGAAGCATAAGGGCTAGAATTAATTAGCATCCTTAAAACAGCAGCACTAGGCTCTTGAATTTTTGGAACATATGAATGGTAACTGTTGATTTCTCAACGCAGAGCAGAACATCTGTTCTTTTGCAGAGAGCCCAGCAAAGCTGGCAGTGCGGAGTCAGGTGGGGGTGGTGTTGGGAGGAAACGGGGCTTGGATCATGGCTGTCCGCTCAGATTTATTATTAGGCGGCATTCAGGATAATTACTTTCTCAAGAATTTTTAGATGTCTGACACATACACTAGACATCTTGTGGGGTTTTATTGGACCTTAAACCTCTGTAAAGTTATTCTGATCAGAAATGCACATGAGAAGTGTCCATAAAATGTAATAACCTATCTGTATTTAGAATAAATTTTATATTAAATACAACTCATTGATTCCTATCAGGCCTTGCTCTCTGTTGTCTTTTCTGCCTGGATCTTTGGGAGATATAAACAAATGACAGGAGAGAGGAAAGGGTGATGAGGAAGCCAGGATAGGTAAAGGAAAGGATTAAGCTGCTCCTCAAAAAGCAAACGACTATATGAAAGAATTAGACAGCAATAAGGTAACAGCAAAGAAAGGTTAAAACAAAGATGAACAGAATTAATGAGAGCATCCAGTATAGACCCTCACCAATGTATAATTAATATACATCAACTGTCATCTATTTATCGTTTATCCATTTTTTTTTGGGGGGGGGTAGCTCCCTGGCTGGGAATCGAACCCAGGCCGTGGTGGTGAGAGCGCCGAAGCCTTAGCCACTGCACCACCAGGGAACCCCTTTCCATTTTCTTTTTAACTCAAGGAGTCGGAGACACCTTGGGTCCTGTCCCAGCGTGATCTTTGGGAAGTCATTTAAGTTTTCTGTGTACAGAGAATTTATGTGAAGTAGAAAGAATAATGCCTCGGGGTTCTTGTGCGGACGAAAAGGCAGGAATACGCCCAAGGGCCCAGCCGACTCGGAAGTATCTAAAAATGCTAGTTACTCCTGCCCGCTCCTTCCTCCTGAGTGCTGGGCCGCTGATCGAACTACGTTGGGACTTGACAGCCGAGGCTCACGGAGTCGCCGCCCCGCTGAATGCGCTGGGACAGGAAGGCTGAGGCGTGCACGTTCTGACGGGTGCCCTGCAGTGCAGACGCTCTCCTGGTAGGAGCCGAGTTGCGTGGGGGTGGGTTCCCTCGGCAGCGAGGAGAAAGGTGGTGTCTGAGTGGCACCCTCACTTGGTTTTTATGAAATGGGAGAGTTATCGTTGTTTGTTGCATTGCGATCAAAATGAAAAACCAGAACATTGGGGCCCACGCCGTTCTGTCATTTGCTGCGCTACGTGTGCACGCCGGAAGCACCCTGCACGTCTGTGCGGGAGGAGGAGGAGGAGGAGAGCCGGGAAGGGGCGCCCCCGCAGCCCTGGGGGTCTGCCCCTTCCGTCTTGCCTGCGGGGGCCGATATGTCAGTAAGCTTTAAAAACATTAAAAGTGCTTCCCGTATTAGTATTTTCAAATGCTGTAAACGACAGACTGTCTGTCTGGCTCCGCAGGGCCTATTGAGTGTGACATGAGGGCGAGGCCATCAACAACCAGGTCCGGACCGCGGGAGTCATTAGGGACTCGGCTGCTTCCGGTCTGCACTGCAGCGGTTTGGACTCTAGAGCTCCTGGCTTGATGGCTTGATGGTGGGTGGCGAATGCTGCTGTGGGTGTGGCTAGCATCCCTGACTTCTCTAGCAGGCTTCTAAATGACGCCGCTTATTAATTAAATTAACTCAGCCTAATGATTTTATTTCCTAGCCTCCTTTAGGGGTGAGTGCCATCTCTGATAGAGACTGCACGGGAGATGTCAGATTTTACCTGGCATTCCCAGGCAGCATTTCTCTTACCGGCTTTGTCGTGATGGCTAGGGATTGGAATTCCTGTATGCCAGGTAGGGAGATGAATTTAAATGTAAAAGGTAAACAACATTTTACATGTTCAGCTTTCCCAGAAGAGTCTCAAAATCCCTTTCAGGGATTCCTCATGCCTTAATCTCAGGTAGAAGGCGGCCATCTTCTATAGGACAAAGCAGTACTGTGGGTCAGCTGTGGGCCTTTAGCCGTCACTTCCTGCTTCATTTCCCGTCAGTTACGGTGGCATGAGGTACAAGGACACTGTAAGCAATGGCGCTTCTGGGTTAAGTGATAGGAATAAAATTAGCACCAGGAGTAGGAATTGACACCGCTTGTCACTGAAAATAGACCAAATCTACTTCCATATGGCTGTGGAATAATAAAATCTGGGCTTTTCTGCAGTAGTATCTATCTGTCTGTCTGTCTGTCTGTCTGTCTATCTATCTATCTATCATCTGTCTATCTCTATCTACCTATTGATCCATCGCTAAGATTTGGGTTAAGTCTATGCTGATTGCTAGTGAAGCTGTAATGAATATAGCACTAATATTGGATTTAGAAGATACTGAAAAAAGTTTTTTTAAATGTATAGAGTGGCTGTACTAGCCCAGATCACCTGGAAATAGAAACAAATCCATTCTCTTGATACCTTTTCCTGTGCTTCCTTGTACAAGGTCTAGCTTCCTCTCTTGGCAGCTTTTTCCTTTTTTTCTTTTCCTTTCTTCTTCTTTTTTTTTTTTTTTTTTTTTTTTTTTTTTTTTTTTTTTTTTTTTTTTTTTTTTTTTTTTTTTTTTTTTTTTTTTTTTTTTTTTTTTTTTTTTGTGTCAGTGCCAGAAGGAAGATGCACAGGTGTCACAAGTGTATTTTTTTTTTTCTGCAGCCTCAAAAGGAAATTTCAGGCAGATTTCGTTAGGAAATGGTATTCATTGCTGAACTACAAATTAGATTGCAAGTGCTTTGGGCGTGCTTAGTAAATTATATAGCTAAAACCTGGAGCGATACTAAACCCTTTGAATTTAATTTGACTGCTGGCAGCCATCAATAGTTAAAAGATTTTAGAAAAATCCTGAACGCTAATGCTTGAATGTGCTGGTAGGGGATGTTGTAGAAAAGACAAGTTGCTCTGGGAGCCAAATAAAACATGGGCCTTTTACAGACTATTCAAAAACTGATGCAATAAAGGTGCATGTGCTGCATAATGTCCTAAGTAGCACTAACGTCGTCAAGGCACGCACACAGGCTGACGAGGTACGAGTTCATTTTCTAACATCCGAGTTATTGCTGTTAGTACCGGGTACCTCTCTGCTCTGCAATCTTCATTCTGGGAGGGTCTGCCTTTCCCTGGATGGCTGGCTTGTGTCCTTTTGCAGGCTAATGCAATATTCTCTTCTAACCTGACAATAACAGATTAGCCAGTTTCTTGCCTAATGTAATTCCAGCCGAGCAGGGCACTTGACTTTTGCCTTAAACAGTCCTAAGCATTTTTCATATGAAATTCAATTAAACTATTTCCTAGTCTAAGTATCTGTTCAGTTTGTTACCGTTCAAGAGAATGAAGTTTTCTATCCTGTGAAAATACTTAAAAGCGAGCAATTGGAGGAAGGGGAGGAGAGAGGGAGAGGGTGGGGGCAGGAGGGGTGAACCGTGATGTTGGGCGCAGTCAGCTAATTGTTTCAGCCTTTGTTTTCTGCTCCCCTTGAAGAGGAGCAGTGTTTTAATTACTGCATGAAAGATTTGTCTTGATTAGATGGCTAGGAGGTGTCAGAGCTTCTGAAGGAGATGAAAATGCACCGGGGAAGGAGGCAGGGAAAAGGAAAAGTGGATTTATTCTGGAGACTTTTGAGGGTTCTGCTGTCCTCCCTGCCCCCTTGCCACCATGCCCCTCCTTCTGTCCAGGTGCCATTTCAGGCACAAAAGGAGCCTTGAGATGTCTTTTGACACAGTAGTCTGAAATAGGGTCCTCTTTGCTTGGGATGAGGAATGCATGGGTGAGAACTTTGCTGGAGTGTGCCTCAAAAAAAAAAAAAAAATCAAGTGAAACCTCTCTGTCTTCATGCCACCAGAGAGAGCAGCCATGCAGTGTGCCCGGGGCTTTCTGCCATGCTTCCTACCATCCTTTGCCAGCCACATCCAGACACTGAGTAGGTGATGTGGGTACACAGATACATAAGGCTGAGACCCTCTGCACTGGCATTGCTCAAAGTTGGAGGAGACACACAAATGGGTCCCCTGCAGCATGGAGATTCTCTTAGAACATGTACAGCTGCCCCAGGAGCATAGAGAATGGGGCGCCCAAGGTCGTCCCGGAGTGTGGGTTGGGTAAAGCTTCATGGAGAGGGTCTTCCTTGAACAGTCTCGTGGGCCCCGTGATGGGAGAAAGGGTCAGCCTCTGTAACCGGGATCGGGACTGAAAGGCATTCAGAAAATCTAGCTGTTAGGTGGTCACTGAGGAGGTGACTGCGAGGCTGGATTTGAAATAGTCACATGTGCAGTAGACAGCCACTCTACCTGCAGACTCCAGCGGGAGGTGTCCCATTACTTACGGGAGTCTGAGTCAGAAAGCAAATATATGGGCTAAGAAAGATTTATATTGATAAGATTTTTCTAGAAATTAGTTTTAATAAAAATTAGTTTTTATATTAATTTTTCTGAAGCTGTAAAGCTTCTTGAACTTAAAAACAAATAGAGATCACTGAGAATGATTGCTAGGGTTTGCCTTGTACTGTCATTTATTTCTTTTTAGTTATATATTTCATAATAGTAAATATTCATGAACTATATTCTTTTTATTGTCATTTTTTTCATTGGATTTATATATTTCATATTTATGAAATATATATGAATATTCATAATGTGCAAGTGTTTATTTCATGGGTGATAATGATTTGCAGTAGTCATAATAAAGGGGGTATTATATTGTTGAAAATCAGCAAATCGTAGATCAGTTTTCCTTCCGAATGTCTAGTATTTTCTTAGGTTGTGGTGAAAACAGAATGTTTTCCTGGCAAAGGGACACACAGATAAAGAAAGTTTAAATAAAGGAAGTCTTAGCACTTTGCAAAAGGAAAGAAAGACCAGAAAGTTCTCGTTGAAGGGTCTAGAAGAAACAGTTAGGATCGCCTAGTGAAGAGACAGATTTTAACCTGCTGTCCAGTGCCATAGAAGACATTTAAAGCAGTGCCATGCATGGGATATTAGAATCTGCTCTCTGAGCCTGCCTTATTACTGGCTGGTATTCAATAAAGCATGAAAGAATTTCAGTTCCATTTATCTTGCTCGTATTTGTCATAGGGGAAAAAAGCCATATGAACCACTAATCTAAATTTATGGTTATTTCACAAAAGATAGAGGCTTGAAAGAATCTTAAAAAGTTAATGCAGTTAACATCCCTGTCAGTCAATTTATGACACTCCCTTAAAGAAAAGCTGTTTTAGAGAAATGGTTATTTCTCATAAGGTTTGAAAAGGCCTGTCTTAACTTTCTTAATTTGAAATTTAAAATGAGCTATGTGGACAGATGGAGTGTCAGAGGCATCTGTTGAATCAAATCATGACCATTTCTAGGGTTTATGTATGTGGGTAAATACGTGGGCATGTAGCATTTCTGTAGATTAACCTGAATACAGAAAGGTCACAGAAGGACAAATTTTTCTTCCACGACTTAGAAACCTAATAACTCTAGGCTATTGAATTTTGGGTTAATTGTATAGTGCTTAAATAGATTGATCTGGTGTGGGAAATTGTTATAACTATAACAGATATTTACACATTTTAATTTGATATTTCAGTAAGAGTATGACGAAGAGAAATGAGTTTACAGTGTGCTTGGTGTAGGGAGGGAGGGTTCAGGTGGGGCATCAGTGGGATATTACATGAACGGAGTTTAAGTGAAGTAAACTCCATCTAGTAAACATGTTGTCAACTAAAATGGGCTTTTTTAGAGAACAAATACTTCAAGAATATTTAGAATCTTTATTATGTCCGTGCTCCAATTCAGCCAAATCTTGAATCAGAAACCAATCCGACTGCCTCACGGTCACCCAGGGCTGCCTCTCTGCCATCCACTTCACTCCCCATTAGCATAATCCTCAAG
Organism: Lyroderma lyra; assembly: GCA_004026885.1. Classification (NCBI taxonomy): domain Eukaryota; kingdom Metazoa; phylum Chordata; class Mammalia; order Chiroptera; family Megadermatidae; genus Lyroderma; species Lyroderma lyra. The sequence continues at coordinate 71,523 of PVJL010003176.1, forward strand.
CACAAGGGAGGGAGTTGGGAGATAAAACAGCAATCAGCTTTGTTCCTGGCTAACAACTCTGGCAAACTGTTGACACTTGTGGCTAAAATGAAGTGAGGGCATTCTCTGTGGATTCTTATTATTTGCACGGTCCTTGTCTCCACAGATAATCAGCAGTTCACTGCATGATGGATGGCAGATGCAAATGACTTCTTCTCTTGAATGAATAATCAGAGGTAATGCAAATGAACACCTTCACCTGTGGAAAAAAGTAACTTTAGAATTCACCCAGTTTCGTAAATGCAAGTATTCTTAATCATAGGGTTTCAATGATTGAGGATTTGGAGAAAAAGGAAAGCATTTCTCTCCTGTTTTTTCAGTAGAAAATATACATTCTAATTATCTTCAGTATCTGCCTGAAGTGGATTAATTCAAGTGGGTTGATTCTACATTTAAATAAAATTGAGTAAGAAATAACATGTAAAAACAATGTTTATTAATTCTCTCCTCCTTCCTTTTTAATTTCCCAATAGTTGTGCTGATAATTAATATTTAATTGTTTGGAATGTAAAAGTGTAATTAAAAACTTTAATTTTTATTTTAAATAGCCCATATTCATTATACGATATCCCAAAATATTAAGTCAATGAAGAGTTTGATTTTTGTGATTTTGCTTACTTACGCTTTTAAGGATACCTTCTCCAAATAAAATCATACTGTCCACATTGTTTTATAATCTTTTTTTAGTTAACATAGCATGTCATTAACTATTCTCCTATAATACTACTTTTAAATATTACATAGCATTTAATACTAATATACTAGAATTTATCCAGTCCCCTAATATTGGCTGTTTTTTTTATTATTATAAACACATACAGGTTGAATATGCTTATAGCTAAATCTTTGCATAAATCCATAATATTGTTTCAGGAAAAATTCCTGTATGGGAAATTGCTGAGTCCAAGCATATGAGGTCTGACAATTACATTTGTGAACTCATCCAAAAAAAGTGCTACATATCTCATTGCTGAGTATCACTATGGTCACCTTCAAAGTACTCCCCTTGGGAAGCTGTGCACTGGTGCCAGCACCTAATCCACCCTTCAAAGCAATTTTGGAACTCTTTTTCTGGAATGGCCACCAGAGCAGTCATATTACCCTTGTTGTCCTGAATGTCATCCAAATGTCTTCCTTTCAATATTTCCTTTATCTTTGGGTAAAGAAAAAGTCATTGGAGTCTGGATCAGGTGAGTAGGGAGGGTGTTCCAATACAGTTATTTGTTTACTGGCTAAAAACTCCCTCACAGACAGTGTCGTGTGAGCTGGTGCATTGTCGTGATGCAAGAGCCATGAGATGTTGGCAAAAAGCTCAGTTGTTTTCATCTAACTTTTTCAGGCAGCCTTTTCAGTATTTCCAAATAGTAAACTTGGTTGACTGTCCAGTTGGTACAAAGTCATAATGACCAATCCCTCTGATATCAAAAAAGGTTAGCAACATCATTTTGACTCTTGATTTGGAGTGATGGAACTTTTTTGGTCCGTTGTGCACTGTGATGCTTTGTTTCAGGGTCGTGTTGGTACACCCATGTTTCATCACCAGGGATAACACGGCCCAAAACATCATCTTGCCTCTCCAAAAAGTCTTGGCAAACTTCAACTCCCCTTTGCTTTTGTTCATCAGCGAGCTCCTCTGGGACCATTTTTGCACACACCTTTCTCATGCCAAGATTTTCACTTAAGATTTTTCTAATTGTTTCTCTACTGATGTCCCTCGAGGTGGGAGTGTCTTCATGTTCATTTTCTTGAAATCGTACAATTGTTGTGTGTGAGCATGGAGTTCCAGAGGGCTGGGATGGGGGGGCCCTGGTACATAGGGCTTACCTTCCTCAAGGGATGCTCATCACCTGGAGAGGGATGTGTGTCAGAGGTCAAGCAGGTACGCTCGTAACTATGGTAAAAACCTGTTCTTGTGGTTCAGGAGCCCCCACCTTTGGCATCCATGGTGGGAGCCTTTTGTACCTCATGGTTGCCCTTTAGGAGAGAAAAATTTTCATTACACATAAAGGACCTGTAAGGTACAGCAAGTCTTTATTTAAAAGAGAAATTAAAAATAAAATAAAATAAAAGAGAAATTGTAAACTATATTCTGGATATATAAAAGCAATGTGGTTTAATGAATAATATTAATAGATGCCAGACACTTCATCTCATATTCACAGAGTACCAGCTGAAAAGTCCTGTTTAGAGATCTGTTTTCTTGCATCTCCACAATCCCACTGCTAATTTAGGGTGCTTTTTTCTTAGGGACTCTCTACAGTTATTCAGTTATATTTCTCCCAGTGACAAGCTAAAAATAAAAGGTACACTTCATAGTCTTCCCACAACTACCAACAGGGATTGTATTCAATATTCGTTTTAGGCTGTAGGTTCAAAGTGTATGAGAGACCTGTGTTATAGATCAAATAATTTCTGTTCTAGACTGCATGTCATATTTATAAAGACTGACAGTTGTGATTTGCTAATTTAATTAGTAAGATAAATATAAGTATATTCTGATATTCATCTCCGTCCCCATTCCTTTCAAATTTAATAACTGAGAATGAAAAAAATCTTTTATCAAAGGTTAAAAATGAGTCTGTTCTCTATGTGATTCTATAGCTGTAGTGATCAATGTCTTGGAATTTTCAGTTTGAATTTCAAAAATACTTTTCTCTTGGCCTCCATTGTATCGAATATAAAATTGTTTTTCAGATAATAAATCACATCTTTTGTTTTAGAAAAATGTAGTCACCATATTTATGGTGAAAATACTGCTCATATAGATGCCTTTTCCACACGCCTTCTGTCTTTACCTTGATACGCTCCTCACTGCTCCCGATCCCTCTGGCAGGCACCCCAAACAACAATCCTTGGGTTCATAGGGACGAGTACTTTACTACCGAGCTTATTCTCAGGTTTCAAGTTTGGTTTTTTTGGTAGCACATTATAAATCCAGGTGCACAATAAGACAAGCTGACAGCACACGTGTGCCCTACATGGGAGGTGCCATCAATAAACAGGTGCATTGGTTTTCTACCTGTGTCCCTTGGCCTCTGGACTCAGTGGGAAGTCATGTGTGAAGAATGCCCTCCAGGCCCCCAGCTGCCCGTGGGAATCTTCGGAAAGCAGTCCGCCAGCAGGAATGTGTGAGCAAATGACAAACGGTACCTGACTCCAGGGGAAAATAGACTTTGGGAAGCTTTAAATGCCAAGCTTTATAATGTTTAGGATGAAATACCGCATCGGACTTCTCATGAGGATGGAAACGACCTCAGATCAGTTTTACAAAGCATTTTCCAGCCGAAAACATGCTGGAATAGAAAAAGAAAATAACCTACTCCTCAAAGCTGAGGAGGGCTTCCTTTTCTACCTCTTGCTGGTTCTCCTCACTCTTTCATCCTGACTCCCATTCTGTAACTCCCAGCCATGTTCGCTTTTAAAAAACTCTGAGTTGGGCTTGAGAGCAAATATTCTGCCCCATTGAACTTGAAAGTACCCTCATGATTGTCAGGTCATGTATACCTTTTTCCTTTTTTCTTTTTTTCCCCAGAAAACATGGACACCCTTGTTTTATCTCATCAGTCATCAATCTCTTCCTGTACTTTCTTTTAATATATGAATATATGTTATCTCCTCCCTACCCTCTTCATTGTCTTTGTCACCATCTTAGCCCAGCTGTTCATTGCCTGCCTGGACGAATGCCATTTTTTTCTTACTATTTTCATCTAGTTTAATGAGACTAGAAAGGGCAGGGTGGATACCAGGGATATTTTCAAAGTAAATGTCGCATGACCTGAAATTTGGTATGGGGATAAAGGCATCAGTGAGACTTCTTAAAGAATTCTTACCTCATGTAGGTGACCATCTGTCAGTGATAGAGTGAAGAATCCTGCGTTTGATGGCTGATGCACTATACTATCATTCGAATTGCTTAATTTAATGTCTTAATTTAGTCTGAGATTCTGATTCTAAGGATACCCCCACCATTGTGCCTGCTTTGACACTTGTCTACCATGACTTCTTATGGCATTCTTCATTTTGATACAAAAGCATATACACAATGAAGAAGTGGGGCTGGTATTTAAAATGCCTCCCAGTTCCTAAATTCTATGAATTTCTGACATGGATTGTTAGAAAAGAAATGACTATCTATCTATCTATTTACCTATTTATCATCTATCTACCATCTTTTTCTCTACTTTCTAATTATATCACTCTATTTTAGAATGGAGATCTTTTCATGTCTTTTGCTTTTTTTTTATATCTCAGAATCTGATGTAATAAAGGGAACAGAGTAATAGTCAATAAATATTATTGATTAGGTTTCAGTAATAAGGAAGGGCATGTACAATTCATGTTAATTTTTTACTTATTTTAATTTGTGCGGTTATCTTGGTGAAAGAGTTGACTTGACGTTACTTTGCGCTTTGGGATTTTCTAGTGATGTGTGGAGAAGATCCTGTTTGATGTATTTGGTGAAAAAGTGTGGGTAGGGCAGGGAGAAAAATCATGCTTAAGGCTTGTTGAAGGGAATTCCAGACCTGTCTTCCCCTGGCTGTTTATGCGCTTGAGGTTGATGACCCTGAAATTAGAGTAGATTAGGTTTCCTTGGCTTTAATCAACTTTCATATTATGAGAATGTTTTCAGAATAGCTCAATCTGGAGAAAACATGACTGAGAAGCCAATTTAATGCCTACACTACACTGAGCTGCACTTTTAGGAAACTTAATGATTTTTTATTGAGTTTACTTTTTCCATTGTAGAAGTAATACATGCTCATTACAAAAAAAATTAGGAACATAAAATAGACCCAGTGTAAAATTTCACCTGTATTCCAGTTACCCAAAGATAAACAGGGTCAGCCTTTCAGTTAATATCTATCCAGCCCCCTTGAAAATATATATATATAGTTTTTAATCATATTTTCAGTATGATTTTCGTACCTGTTTTTTCACAGGCAACTTTTCAATGGCTTTCAATACTACATTTAATCACTACAAGTTACCTCTGTAACATACTTGCTGGGCGTTTAGGTGGTATGCAATTTTTCCTTATCTTAGCTAATGCTATAATGAGCATCTTTAAGCTTTTCTAGTAATTAGGATTACTTTCTTAGGATAGATTATGCAAAATGAATGTTTTTAAAGCTCACAATAAATGCTGCCAAATTAGTTTTTAAAAAGTTCTTCTATTAGTATGTGAGTGTGTCTTTTTCATCTCACTCTTAGCAGGGCAAAATCACCTTAGTTAAAAATATGCTAATTTTATAGGAAAATATTGTGTTTAGATTTCCTTGATTTCTAGTGATGCTTACAGTTTTCCAAGGCTCATTATTATTCATTTGTTGAGTGTCCTCTTTTGGGAATTATTTGCATGTATCTTTTGACTGCTCGTCTATCACAATTTCAGTTGTTTTTACTTTTTACAGAATTGATTTAGCAGAATCTTCATGTTGAACATCAATCTTTGTTGTATTTATTTAGACTTTTTGGTGTTTTCCTTTTTATTTTGACTTTCTTCTCTTAACATGCAGTATTTTCAACTCTTGTAGAGTAAAATCATAATTCCTCAACTTTCTGGGTAATTAAAAATAATTGTAGGTTCAGCTTAGAAATTTACTGTCTCTGCAAACACTGCCCCCTCTCAATCAACAGAAGATTTAAAAGACTGTAATTAACACTTTTGTATAAGAAACAAAAATCTTGGAAAATTTTTTGGAAATATATTCAAACATATTTTGTTGTATAGTTGTAGTGACATAATCCAGAAAAAAGATTTGCGATTGAACATTTTATATCCTCCACTAAGGCTGCATTTCATGTTTTGCATCTAGGAATTATGCCTTAGAGCAGTGGTTCTAACTTGGGGCAGTTTTGTCCCCAAGGGATATTTGGCAATGTCTGGAGGCATTTTTGATTGTCACGACTTGGTGGTGCTAGTGGGGGGTATCATGCCACAGGCATCCATAGGGGGAGCCCAGGGACGCTGCTCACCCTCCCGAGGACACGTGACAAATAACGCAGCTGAGAGTGTCAGCAGCATGGCCGTGGAGAAACCCCGCCACAGTGTTAGTGTTCATCAGAATGACTTTCTCCTGTAGTCATGGGACAGAGATTTAATATCAAGTAATTTTTTCTTTTTCTCTTTGTTTCCTTTGTGTTTTTGCTGAGTAAGAGTCCATTATTTTCTACTTTGTTTTCCTCTACTATTTGAAGGACTTCCTTTTGCTCCCCTTCAGGAAATGGTGTGTGATCATGGGGATTGTGGCTGATTTTCCTGCCCGTGTTGATTTTCCTGCTGTGAGACCCTATCGTGGACTAGCTGTCGGGCATGCATGGTCTCTACTTCCCCACGTCCATCCCTTTCTCGTTTGGCGTGGATAACCTGGAAATCACCATATTAAGAATTGTGGACACGATATGTTTGCACGAATCAGGGAGACTGTCATGGCGTTTGGGCAAGGAGCGTGCTTCTGGGCTGCCCCGCAGTGAGGCTGCCGGAAGAGAAAGGGGCAAGGAGGGTTTGTCTCAGCTAATTTCCTCGAGGGAGAGCCTACCATCAGGTTTGGGAGAATCAGTGCCAATGTCAAATCCAGAATTAGGAACGAGATAGTAAGTAGTAAATACAGATGCAGAGTTAAATGGGAGCAGAATTGTAGGACAGGAGTTACCACAAACTGCGTGGAAGAGCTTGGCTCTTTCTTCACCTACAAAGTAGGGCAACAGCCTTTATTTAAGTGTTGTCCTATTATACAGGGTCCTCATTCATATTCTGTAAAAAGCAATCACCTAGCCACCAAACAAGCAAACAAACAAAACAAGTTCTTTTTTTTGCAATTTAATATTTAAGAGCAATTTAAATAAATTTCAACAAATTGAAATAAAATGAAATCGAATTCTTCCTTGTTGGCCTTCCAGAGGTTTCACGGTGACAGTATGCACTGGGACTCGATTACAGAAGATGCCTGCCGTCCCCCCGACTCCAGCCGAGAGCCCCCGTGTTTCATGGTGCATCGTGCAGAGCCCAGGGCTTCATCCACGGCCGCGGATCTGAATGAAAATGGCCGTGTGGGTGGGACGGAAACGCCCAGGCTCTGCACGCTCCTGGTTTTGATGAGCGGCCTGTGTAGGGGCCTTGGCTGGTGGGAGAAGCTCTCTGGGTGGCTGGCTGTGCTGCACGGTGGGGGATGAGGACCCCAACCTTAATGGAACGCACTTTGGGAAGAGCCAACTGAGATGAAGTGGAACAGTGCTTTTTAGCTTGTCAGTTCATAAAGGTCATCTGAGTGCTCGTGCAAACTGTCCTCCCAGGGAGCTCTCGTGGAGACTCAGAACCAGTTGGTGCAGTGGGTTCCAGGGGCAGGGGCATTCAGCAAGCCCTTCGGGTGGTCTGAGGGAAAACCTGCTGCTCCATAGTCTTCTCTGGTTATGCCTAAAGGCAGAGGGCGTGCGGCTGGGGTGCCAGAGGGAGCATGGTAGAGTCTCACTTTTAGTGACTCGCGGGTCTGGTTTTGGTCTCTCTCAGGCCCCTGGACCTCTAAGTATTATTATTATTTTTTAAACAAACAAATCAATTCATCCATGAAGACTTCCAAACTGTTTAGGCCCCAGAAAGCCCTCCCTCCTGTCCTTCCAGTCCCCAGGAGACTACTGGTTTCTAAGGAGTGTTGGAAATAAATTAGAGGCTGCTGTTGAGGATTGGAAGGCCAATGGGTGGATGAGTGAGAATGAGAGAGAGAGAGAGAGAGAGAGAGAGGAAGAGAGAGAATCTCCAAGTGTGCTAAGGAGGGAAAACCTGTATTGAACAGAAGAGAACTGACTCAGATAGAGTCTTCCGTATCTGCCCTGAGTCAGAGCCGTACTTGGTGCTCAGTGACCCGTCCCTGCAGAGTGGAGAGGTGAACTTCAAGTTGGGCCAATCTTGAGGCAATCGTTATACCAAGGCTCCGGTATAGTGTTAATCCTGTTTATACTTTTTATCTGATTTCCTTCTAGACTTCTAGAACCTAAGTTGGCAATTATTTTAAGAGGTCAGACAAGCAGGCTGGAGTTACCAAAGATTATTGTCATTTTGGTTAAAGCTACTAGGAGCTGTTATCAGCTAAGTGGTACATTCGACTCCAAGTGAAGTTAGGAGTCAGAAAACATTTATCTGGGCAGCTCCATTTAAGGAACAAAAGCTGTCTTCTCATTATGTGGGAAGCAAAAACTTGCTCCCCCAGCCTGGTCAACTGAAAAGGGATCTCCGAATGGGTCTTCTAAATAGGGCGTTCTGATAAATATTTATTAGGCCGTTACTCAGCAAGCACCCCTGTCTGTGCCTGACTCCCCACTGAGCAGTGAGCAGGTCACGATGAAAGCTGGGTTACCTGCTGTGGCATACGGTGTAATAGGGCTGTCTAGTGGTGCTGATACTTAAAACGGTGCCCCCAGGTGAGTGCGCCCATGCTTTACAGCACGGCACCCCGCTCTTCTGCGTAAAGCTGACTAAACCAGACCCAAGAGCACGCCTCCACCAAGATGCAGGAACCACGAGACTGGAGGGAGCCACCACATTCTTCCTTCGGGCACTTAGGACTGGGAAGCTGAGGGATGACCCTGTCAGCACTGGGGGGAGAAGAAAGGCGGTGTTGAGAGTTAGGTGATGGAGCGCAGGCTGGGGTGGCTCGTGGGCCGAGCCGACGCGAGGGAGGCTGACGGGGGAGAGGAGCGCGAGCACGGTGTGACCTCAGGCTCTTCAAAGCAGGGTGGGAAGAAAGGCGTCAGCTCTAATGGCTCTTACGTGCCAGCTCCTGTGAAGCTGACACTCCCGGGGGCCCGTGCAGTGCCCCACATCCTTACGGTTCTGCAGAGGAAGCGGGCTGGACAGCGGGAAACGGACAGCCGCCAAACTGTGTTATGGGCCACGCCCGGGCAAGTGCTAGAGCCACGGCAGGAGCCGGGGACACAGGACTGGGGGAGGCAGCCGATCTGTAAGAGGGAACGGGGTGACCAGGAGGAGTTAGCTGGGCAAAGGGGATCGGAAAAGAATTGGGGGGGCAGCAGAGGCCCTGGCTGAGGTGAGAGGAAACATGACACTGTCGAGGAGCCTTGCGAAATTTAGAACAATGGCAGAGGTAATGGAGCTGGGCACAGTGACCTCAGAGGGAGAGACAGCGACAGCCGGGCGTGGGCGGTGGAGGACTTCGGGAACATGGTTCGCCTTTGGGGAGGATCAGTGTGCAGCAACAGGAGACTGGGCCGGGAGCAGGAGGGCCAGCTGGGGTGCTGCAGCCACCGGGAGAGGTGAGGAGGTCGGCGTTAGGGCAGTGGCAGAAGGTGTGGAGAGAAGTGGGACAGGCTCACGGCCACGAGGAAGACAGAGCTGCCAGAGCCTGGCCGTCACCGAGTCAGGGAGAGGGGTGACAAAGGAGTTAAGGATGAGCCCCAGGTTTCTGACTTGGGGTGTTTTCACTGACACAGGCCTGCAGTGTGCCCTGGGATTTTGCCAGGCGATGTCTCCTCGGAGCGATGGGTGACAGAAACCGCAGGATGGAGAGGCGCAGCAGGACGGCGAGGCGGAGGTCCGCAGGCCGAGCCCGGCTGTGCAGGAGCAGCAAGGAGGCTGGGCCGGGGCCGGGGCCGGGGCGTGGCGCGGTTTGCGGAGAGGACGGCGGTGTGTTGGCAAAAACCACACAAGCGTCGCCCTCAGCGTGCTCGTCGCCCTCGTCCCCCGCACAGGGACAACGATGGATGGTCCATGGAAGTGTGCAGGGAGAGCTAGGGGAGCTCAGTGTCCTGGAGGAAGTGACACGGAGTCAGGGCTGAGAATTAGGGCAGCCTGGACGGGTGGAGCTGCTGTGGGAAGGGAGGAGATGGAGCACTGAGACGGAAAGAGGAGCAGGAAAGGGCTTCGAAGCGGGCGGTGTGGGCCTCGGAGCGGGGGTGTCCAAGTGAGGTCACGAGGAAACCAGGCTCGGCGTGCACTTCGAGTGTCGCTGTTGCTCTTGCCCGTCAGCAAGGATGTGGCAAATGCAAAAGCAGCCCATGTACTGACATGGGACTGGCAATAACTACAAGGGTGGTGCTCCTTACATCTCATCTGTACTGGGTCTTGAGGGGAGTTATGTGTATGCACAACGGGGTTGTGGGTTTCCCCCCTCCCTCCCTCCCTCCCTCACCTCCACCCCTTCATCTGCCCAAGCTGGTTCGTATCTTCTCGGGCTGGACGCTGCACTGATCGATGCTTTAGGTCCGGGCCCTAACGCTGGCCAGAGAACCTTGCCCTCTCACCACTGTTGTCATTGAGTGGAGTTTTTTTTTTTTAGGCTGCAGCTAATTTACAGTAATTAATGCGCTAAGGACAGCAGCTGTAGCAGTCATTAATTCCTTAATCTTGGAGTAGAGAGGAATGGATTAGTTAGAGATAAATATAGCTTATGGCATTTTCTCCTGAGAACCAACCCTTTAAAAACAGTGCATTTCTGCTGCAGTGTGGGGGTGGACTAGGAAGATGAAAGCACTTTCCCTTTTCCTTGGGGAATTATTTTTGCAAAAAGGAAGGAGTGGGCGTGAGGTGAAAGGGAAGGTCATTTAAAATGAGACAAAAAGGCTGAACTTGGACCCCACGGGAGCTTTTGCCTTCACTGCCCTGACCCCGAGACCTCCGGGTGAAGTTCATTTGAGCTCATAGCAGTGTTTCCTGTGCACGTCAGATCTCTGCGCGGTGTGGGGAGAGAGGAAGGAGATTATCTAGGTTGTTTTTAGAGATGAGATGAGATGAGATGAAAGGTTAGCTAAGACTTAGATGAGAGGAGAGGTTGCTCAAAGATGTTAATGGAAATCTTTGCAAACGAAAGCTTGAAGTTTCTTCCATCCAAGGAGTCACTCAGCCATAAATATGTGTGGGTTATTTAGATGCTTCCAAAGGTGACTTGAAAATTGCCTATTTTTGCGCAAAGAAGCAAGCTGTTTATTGCTTCAGAAACGTGCCTCAGAGTGAATGCTTTTCTCATCCGAGAAGGGAAAAATACTGAAATGCATGTAATGCTGGGAAGAGGTTGGTTGGAGAACAGAGGGGTGTCTGGGCTACAGGTTGAGGATGGCCGCGGGGGGGATGCTCTGCCCAAGCTCTCCAATTGAGGAGAGAGAGCAGGTGATACCGTCCTCGTGTGGCATTACCAGCTGTTGGTCTCAGCGGGTCAGATGAAAGGCCACTGTGAGGCAGGCTGGAGGGTGGAGAAGGGGCTGTTGTTGGGGAGCTGGGCTTCTGAAACACAGACCCCTGGGTGCCGAAAAGTAATGCCTCTGTGAGTACTCAATAGCAAAGGATAGCTTTGCAGAGCTCTTGATGGAACTGCATGAATTCATGGCTGGCCCGATTGCATGGTCACAGAGTGACAGGGCCCAGTTTTTATTCTTTGGGAGACCTTATAATAGAGAATATTTCCTGGCCACTGAGGTAGATTTATACGGAAATTAGGTTTTGTAGTTCAGGTGCATCTTCTTGTGGATTGCTGGGATAGCCTTAACTAGGATTGAATGTAGGTCAAAATCAGGGTTGAGACCAGGACCTAACCCATGTGCCTGATTTCTGGACTCGTAGCAAGGGGCATGTGGAGCATCTCCTTTCCATGAGGTCCTTGTCATGGTAAAGGAGACTGCGAGGTGACATTTGTTGGGGATCTGCTATACTACAGTCCTGCGCTAGGCATTTTTTATGTTGCATTTTAATTCAAGCTCAGAATAATCCTTGGAAGGTGTTTCTTCATTATCCCATGTGAGAGAAGGACTGTAGTTTGTGGTGTATAATGCACATCCATGTATAATGTGCACCCACATTTTTGGCCCAAACTTTCAGGGGAAAAAATCTTTCATTTTAATTTTTTAATTCAAATTTTATTTGTTTGTATTTAAGTTCTTGTTTTTGTGTTATAAAGGAATTTTAGCATTTGTTTTTTAATATATTGTGGTATAAGAAATTTTATGTAAAAATAATTACAAAACACAAGAACAGATAAAAGGTACGAGAAATTTTATGTATTATTTTATAAATATATAAAGAATGATTACTGTACTCCTGGGTATTATTTTGCGTATGGATATTGTTATTGATTTCTCGAGTTACATCTTTTAACTTATAGGCATAAATAAAAGATGTAAAAACATGTATATAGATACGAAATTAGCACTAACCGTGTAAAATGCTCATTCTTATTTTTCCCTCACACATTTGGGCCAAGAAAGTGCACGTTATACACGGCAAAATATGGTAATATGCTCACGGTTGGAGGAGAGATTCACACGCAAATAAAGACACACACGGACACACATGTGTTGAACCCCACACTGGTGGGCTCCTTTGGCCCCTCAGAGCCTCGTGGATGAACGTGACAGAGCATCTGGAGCCCCCGCAGTAGCCTGGATTCGGGGAAGTCCGTGGGAGTCGTCGTGCCACCTGCAGCCCTGGCGATGCGCCTGAGGACTTGGCACGGTGCGCACTGCCCTCCCTGCACCCTCCGTCGGTCGGTCGGGACCCGCGGGCCGCCTGCGGGAAGCACAGTGCGCGCCGTCCATCAGGTCGCTGGGCTTGCTCCTCGCCTCGCGCAAAGCCCGGAGGGCTGAGACCGGGTGGCATCACGTCATGTTCTTATTTGCACACCAACTGGAAAATTTACGACTTTTTGTAAAATTGTAGACGAATACGCTGTCTGCTGAGAACCGAAGATAAGAAATAAACCAGGTCATTGGCACCCATTCCCACGGGTTCCACTTGAATGAGAATGAATCATTCATTGGATGTTCATGGCGACAGCTACCACCAACCTGGCTGCTTTGGGAAACTGAAAAAACAAACAGTCTGTTGGTTGTGCTGCAGCAACATGGAAGAATGAAGCAAATTAATTTTGAGTTCACACCATGCCCAGGTCCTCCCTTACCATGGCTCAGGTGGGTGAGTCTGAGGACAGGCGTGCTAACTTGTTTCCCCTGGTATTTTGAGGCCCTGGGAGATACTCCTGCTCAGGCGGGCTGGTGTCAGGTTCCAGGTTTGATCGTGCTTTTGCCCCCAAAGCTGGACTCGACTGGTAGGCCTTTATGCTGAGGAATTCGTTTGCAACCCCATTTAATGAGGCTCACTGTAAATCTGGCCCACTTTCACTTGTTGACAAGCATACAGAATAGTGCAGACCTAACAGGAGAAGGGCTTCATTGGAATTCAGTTTTGATCGTTAAAATGGAGAGAAGATAAACTGCTTAGGAGCTCCTCACAACCACATAAATTGGGTGTGCAACAGTGCAAAACTCCAAAATGCATCTTTTAAACCCATGAAAAGGAGCATTAGAGGCAGAACTTAAGAATTTGTTTCAATTGAGTTGACAGTAATCCCAGACACAAGGGAGTGTCCTAGGTACTCTTCATTTCTCTGAAAATTGATATGTTATGCCTAAAACCAACCAGTGGCTCTGGAAAGAATAGCTAACACGTTCTCGAATTATCCTTGAGCTTTTTTGTGCTTTAATTTAAAATGGTTGAAGTCACGCTTGACTCCACCATGAGAGTCTTAGCTGACTCACGTGGTCTACCTGCTAAAAGCTCAATGACGTTCAATGGAACTTAGCAGCAGTTTTATGTAGTAATGCTAATTAATGACATTGATGTATGTGGTTCAAAACAGAAACGATTGATTTCCTCCTTGATGTGTAAATATAGTTTATAAATTTGTTATTGCTACTTTCTTTGCTTGAGGTAGAATTTTCCTTAATGGTAAGAGAAAAACTTGCAAGCTGTTCCATGCTCAAAAATCTACTGTAGCTAACTATGCTCAAACTATAGGAAAATATCCAAATTCCTGAGCTGGCATTCAAGGAACTACCTTGCCGATCCCTCAGCAGGAATCCTTGGAGGCAGTCCTTCCTGCTACCTGTGTGGACCCACGTTCCCCCAGTCCAGGATTACTGCCTTCCGCCTCTCATTTTATATGCGTCCTTCAAATCTCAAGCTCAATTTGATCTCTTTTATGCTTTTAATTTTTTCTACCTAGAAATCCAGATGAATTCCAAATGTCTGTATCACTTCTATAGCATAGAGGATATGGGCTGATACTGAAGTAGTAAAGAACATAGGTATTAAGCAGGACCCCAAACTTCCCTTATGCTAATTCCAAATTGAACATAGTACGCACTTGGTAGACCTTTTGATAGAGTGGTTGAGTAGATCAAACTCTGTCCTGAAGGGTTCTGTGGGCCCGTGGGGGATGCAGTCGTGTTCACTCCCTCTGCTGGCTGATAAGTAGGATGATTTTCAGGAAGAAAGGCAGGTACTCCAGTTCTGAAAATCCCCCTGGTCGTCCTTTCTCAGGAATTTGGTCTTAAAGGAAAGAGACTGGAAGGAGTTCTGAAGGTATTCTGGGTTCTTCCCACTGCAGTCTGAAGTAATTTGGGGTTCCTCCACTCCTCCTCTGTCTGCCTTCCCAAAGGTGCATCTAGAAGTAGTTGGGGCATCACTGCCTAAGTCTTGGCCGGCTGGAGCCTTTTGGTCCGATTGCTTGGCCTGAGTGACACACTTAGAGCTGCTTCTGTCTCCCTCCCACTCCAGTGCTGAGTTCAGCCAAGTTCCCAGAGACTTCTTTAGGTCCCTGCAAAGTCTTAGATGCCTGTCGCCACTGTCCCATTCTGTTTGCACATTGCTTTGGTTTCAGTGGGAGATTTAACCTTCCCAGGTAAGACCTGATAGGACTTCTGACTCTTCTTTATCTTGGTGGCAGGGGTGAGGATAGGGAGTGGAGAGGGAGAGAGCTTGCCTACTGTGGTGTCACTGAAGCCATGAAGCAAGAGGGATCAGTGCTGTTAATTATTAGTAGTCATTAATGATTGGCCAGTCAGAATTCATAATCCTGCCTGATGCTTCATTAAACCCACCTTCTGGATCACTGGGTACTAGGTGAAATTCTTTAGAGCTATGTTTCATTGTCAACTGTTACTTTAGTTATGTAATGGCATCTGTGATGATGATGATGATGTGTGAGAGAGACAGGTAGCCAAAGAGAGACACACACAGAGCAAGAGACAGAGGAGAGAGACACACACAGTCTTAGAAATCATAGATTGCTATCGTCATGGGCACAATGAGTCTTTTCAACTAGAAAGTAAGGTTATAGAAGATGTTTTTGACTTTTAAGAAGCCAGGCTTTCCCAGAACTATTGGTTGTAATTTTAGTGACAACCATTGTGGGAAGTATTTGACTTTTGGCTCGGAAGCATGATGGTCCAGATGAATCAATAATACATGGCACATCTTTTAAACTCCTCCCATCATGTCTATAAAAGGCACTCTTTCAAATGGCCCACCCACGTTCAAGCACCATCAGATGGTCTATTAATTCAGATTTGAATTAAACTCTCACCTCTTGTGCTTTAGCTGTTCAGGATGCGGTCTGTGTCCAGCGATGAAAATGAACACTTACAGTGACCACAGCCCTGAGTCTGATACCCCATATGGCACCCGAGTGGAGCCCCACGACATGGGCACTTTTGTCTTTGGTCATTTCAGACTGAAAAATACAATTAGACTTGGCTGTCAGGCAGATGAAATCTGTCATATTTCTCCTATAGGACCTGTGCTCAGTCCAGATCAATAAATACAAAACCACTTGCACATAAATTGCAAACTAAGCGTGTGCCTTCAATACACGTGGGCTTAAATTCACTTGTATCTGGCGTGCCCTACTTCCTGGCCAAACAGTCTGTTTCTGAGATTAGTGCAATTTCATAGCTGGACCAGAAAAACAAGGCTGGAACCCGCCGCCATCGAGCAGCAGATGGCTTTGCCGCTCCTTCCTGTAAGGGGCCAGGTCCCCCAGAAAATGGCATTGTAGCTGCTTGCTGTGGAGGATGGAACTTTAAAATTGGGATGAGTTCAAGTCATTTCCTACATCGAGCTCCATAAAGCTGTTGTTATTTTTTCCCTATTTCTTCTTGAGATCGCAAACGGAATTTGTAATAATCTTTGCCTGGACACGCGTTGTCCCACGGAGGAGCCGTGATGGGTACAGAGACACAGGATTCCCTGCGTGCGCCTCACAGAGCCAGCGTTTCCTGAGTAGGCTTCATGAAGGGTCAGACGGCCTGGCTCGTTCTTTCGAGACTGTTAACTGAGATGCCATTTATTTGGGGCAAAGGGAAACTCGGACACCTATCCCTGCCCACCCCGGCCCCCACAGTTCAGCCTAGAGGCCCAATTTCACACACAGGGAATTTTTTCTAGCCCAGCACTGAATTAGGCTGTAAGATTTGCTGCCGTAGGATATTAAGTGAGGCAATTAACCTGGACTGTTTAGAGGTAAGAATTAGGCATTTGCTGTGCCTGAATAAGAAGAACATCTCTATTTTTCAGGAGCTCCTGTGGAATGGAAACCTCCAGATTCTGAGATGTGGTGCCTGCTAAGTGAAGTGATTGTAAAATCAGGTCAAGAAAGAAAGAAGAAAAATCCCTGGTAGCACGGTGTATCATAAACAGGCCTGTCAAGCGACGTGGCATCACTGCCTCGAAGGCCACCACCGTTGGAGTCAGAAGGTGTTCTCAGGATGGCTCGGGCCACCTGGTCAAGCGCCCCTCCCTCGCTCAGGCTGGTCATTTTTGTCCTGGGACCTCATGGAGGCCCAGGGACATCGTGTGGCGCTGCTCACTCCGTGGTGCTCACATGCTGGCAGAAGCTTCTAGTGAGTGGTTAGTAGGCGTCTGCCCTCGAGGGCTGTTTAAAAATCAATAATTCAACATAGGGAGAGCGAACGATACATATTGTGTCTCCAGGGCATGCGCTTCGGGGGAATCATGTAATCTGGGACAACCATTCCCAAAGTCATGCTTGACTTTGGGAATAGTTGTGTTTAGATGTGTTTTTAATCGAGTAAGTAAAATCTGACCCAGGTTTGGGCTGGTGTGGGTCAAGGGTCACCATGGTTCAGAAGCTGGAGGAGGGTGAAAGGCACTAGGCTGGTCCGTGAATAGGCCAGCGAGTGAACTTCAACCTTAAAAAAACAAAAGACAACTTCAGGCCTTGTTTTACTGACGTTAGAGATGAATTTACTGGTTTTAAAACATCCTCCTTGCCGGGCCCTCAAAACCCAGCTAGACTGATCTACATAGAGGGTCCGGCACAAATAACGCGCCCCTTTGGTTTACAAAATCCGTAACATAACAACGTCATAACTGCATTCACGTAACTACTTTTATAAAGGGCGTTACTTCTGCCAGACCCTGTACATCGGGGTCCTAACGGGACAGGACAATTCAAGGAGAATCTGCTTGGTTTTCTTCACAAAGGCTGGGATCATGGAAAGCAGAAGGGATTCAGGAAGCTAGAGTTGCAGCAGTTCAGCTCTTCCTGTCCCTGGGACCAAAAGTGTGTGAGGAAGGGGAGGCTGTCAGACCAGCACCGGCCATGAAACCCAGAAGGAGAGTGACCTTCAGGAAGGTGTCAGTCATCCCCAGGAAACCTCACGGAGCAGCAGCTGGGGGTCCGTACCTGTCCCCCTTCCTTCCTTTGTCCGGTTCCCTGCTGGGACTTCCCACCGGCCGGAGGGCACAGGAGCTCTGCTGATGGGCTCAGAGGGGTACGAGTCCAGGTGGAGAGTACGTCTCCCCCGGATGGAAGCCAGACCCCACAAGGATGCTGTTCACTGAGCGAGAAGGCAGTCGGTCACGTAGACGTTTCCCGCCTTTATGACTGTCAGCTGAGAGCAGCTGCACTGCAGGAATGGTAGTTTGGAGCAAGGGGGCATTTCTAGAAGCATAGGCTGATGTGTGAGGATTGGGTGCAGCCATAGGACAGTGTGAGGGGTCTTGGAGCACTTGGCTGCCAGGGAAAAATCTTGGCCTGACTGGGGACAGGACAAGGCTTGCGGTGGGAGGGCAAGTTTGTCCTGCGCTCTTGCTGCACTTGACGTTGGGTAGCTGGACACAAGTCACACAGCGCTTACTGTCCTGGTGTGTGTACGAGAGTTACTGGGACAGGCACTGAGCTTCAGAGCAGTTATGGGTCTGCTCAGGGCCACTCCAAGTCACTACAGAGCCAGGGTTCAAATCAGGGTCCCTCAACTGCTGTCCACTGCGCTTTTCTCTGCCCCACAGATTCTGAACAAATATCACCAGCTTGACATTTTGTCAAGGTTCCTAATGACAGTGGCTACTCCATGTACGAGCCACATTTCAATGCCATTTCCTGTGTTTCAGGCAAAAAACAACATGTAAACATGTACTTGGAAACTACTAAAAATGCCCATTATATATAGTTTGTATGTATGTATGATGTAACCTATCAATCAATCAATCAGTCATCTAATCTATCTATGTATCTGGCACTGATAGGTGTGATAGTTATAAGGGACAATAGTCACGGTGTCTGCCCTGAGGAGGTCACCAGCTCACCTGCCCGGTGCATGGCCTTGGCCATCATCCCCTCTGTTTTCGGCGGTGTGTCCCTTGGATCTGGTGAGAACTTATCCTTGTTCTCCCCCTGGTCCTCTGCAGGCCTTCCTTTTGGAAACTTGATTTTTTCTTTGGCTTCTGGGATGCTTTTTGCTTTTCTTCTCATTCCCTTTAAAGGTCTGAATGTTGCTGTTTCCTGAGTTCTGTTCTCAGACCTATTCTCTGTGGGTTCGCTGCCTGAGAGGAAGTGATTTTCCAGAAGGAAATAGGGCACAAAAAGTCCTGTTCGCTGAACTGAACATCAACTGATCTGGAAGAATCATGAACGTGGAGGAGTGAGACATCTGTAAGTGATGTGTGCTTCTGAGATACAAACGGAATCCACGATAACATCCGAAAGAAAGGGCTGCGTTGGGAGTTCCTCTACTTCATAATTACCCCTGGAATGCATTACTATCTCCCTTTGCAGCTGAAATGTCTTCTAGCAAAATCATTACAGCCACGAAACCTTGGAACTCGTGAAAATGTATAAACAGAAAATAGAGATGTTGAAGAAATGACTTGAGGTGGAGAAAACAGAACCTTAGACAAAACTGTAAATGATGCATTAAACTAAGTGCAATATGAACCGGAAGCTCTGACTTGTGGGCATGGACCAAGGAGCTCCGTCACAAACCAGGATGCGTTTTGGACACAGTTTCTGGTGTGGAGGTGCCAAGGCTTTCCTCGTAAGTCAGCTACTGAGTAAGGCAGAAATCAGGTCATAGTCAGTTGATTTGTTCTGCCATTTTGTTTTTATTTACATTGAAAAAATTCATCTGATTTTGTCCTTGTTCTGGTATTTCAGAGTACACAAGGTGATTTGAATTCCAAGATATCTGATACAGGGAGGTTGGCGGTGAGACTTACACAAAGAATTGAGCTTGGTGAAGCTTCACTCTCCCAAAAACCTCTATCATCATTATACCCTGACCAGATCTTTCAGAAGCATTCCCAGCGGAAACATCCAATTATACGTACAGCATGGGGACAGCAAAGCCACGATAACCCCTGGAGCTGGCACTGGCTCCTCACATGTGTCTAGTTGGAGCCTTACTCTTGTATCAGCCTCTTTGGGACCACCGTTTTCTTGGGTTTTCCTGCCAAAAAGGGAGGCCGTCTTTGCCAAGCCATGAGATGTTAAAGAAGATTACTCAGCTCAGCTGCCATTTTAGGGTTCAGACATTCCCTCCATGCTCTATTACGTGGAGAGACGGGGGGAAATGAGACAGACTTTTCACGTCTGTGAAGTGCAGCAGGCATTAAAGCTAATGGAGAGAGGGGAGATGTAGGCTGTGTCCTCGCTTTGTCTGGGACAGATGCCACACCTTGGGTTTTGCCTTTGCTAAGCGAGAGGCAGTGATGAGCTAAATGCTCTCCTGGGAGAGGGGCACGATTACCACCCACTGGCCTCATTGGGGGTCAAGATAGAAAAGTGGGTGCTTAGAAGAGTCAGCAGGTCTGATTAATAGCCTCTAGGCAGTACTTATGAGCCATTTTGGGCCCATCAAATGGCTAATAATAAAGTACAGTGGTGCAATTTGTGTTTTTACTGCGAACCAATTAAGAAGGGGGAGAGAGAGTGCTAAGTAAAATGCCCGTCCTTGCAAAGCAGAAACAGCAGTTACAGCAGCAGGAGTGGGGAAAGACGACACCCAGACAGGAAATAGCTGGCTACTCAGAGGAGCTGAAAGGGTCAGGCATCTCACGCCTTGCTGCCCACCCCCCTGCCCGAAAATTCCCTTTTCCTGCTGGTTTGTAGGGCAGTAGATACTTTCAAAGGGGAATAATTATGTGGCAACATATGTTCATCTAGACAGGGATTGGAGTGTTTAAAATCAAATAGTATTAAAAAAAAGAAAGGCCCTTTGAAGAGGAAATGGTGTTTCTGGACTTTCTTATCAGAGTTCCAGAAGGCTTGCATTCTTGGGTTTGGTGATTCAGGTTTCCTTCCTGTGCCTGTTTCTATTCTGCCTGTTGAAAGCCGAAGAAAAAACCTTTCAAAAAACTTGTATCATTTGATTACTATTTTTTCTAGTCTTCATGGAGGACAAGTATTTGAGTGTGGGTTTATAAAAACTTGCCCTTTCTGCCATGAAATTCTCTTGGCATCTCCACACCAGGCTGCTTCGAAACTCAGTTATTTTCTGTGGGTGCTGAGGATTGCTGGAGAACGAGACTGAGAGCGGTAGGGGGAGGGGGTGAGGAGAAAAGGGGGTCGGGGAAATGCGTCAGGGATTACTTTGTGAAGTGAAAGAGAGAGAGAGGAAGGAGGGGAGGAGGAGCGGGAATCCATGGAAAGTGTTCCTGATCTGGACAATGAAGGCTGATACCTTGCTACTGAAGACAAAAGGAGAGGAAATAAGAAATACTATGACAGCCTATAGGAAGAGGAGAGAACTGGACAGGGTCAATACGAGGTCGGACAATTCACTTCTCCACCTCATCCTGGAGGAAGTGCCACATACCTCATTGCTAAATATTACTAGGGTCACCTTCAAAGTCCTCCCCTTGGGAAACTATGCACCCATGCCAGTGCCTAGTCCACCCTTCAGAGCAATTTTGGAACTCTTTTCCTGGAATGGCCATCAGGGCTGTTGTCAGACCCAAAATCTGGCAATGAAGTTCGCTTACGTTGGCAGCACTGTACAAACAGCCCTGGGAAGTGTCATAACCTTGCCAAAGGTAAGGGCATGGTGGCAAGTTCGTGAACTTCATTGTCAGATTTTGGGCACGATGACAGCTCTGATGTCTATTTCAGAAAAGGAGTTCCAGAATTGCTTTGAAGGGTGGACCAGGTGCTGGCATCGGTGCACAGCTTCCCAAGGGGAGGACTTTGAAGGTGACCATAGTGATAGTCAGCACTAGTGATATGTAGCACTTTTTCTAGGATGCGTTTGTGAAATTAATTGTCCACCCTCGTATGTCAGGATTCATGCATATCCAAAGGTAGTTGGTCACTTTAGGACAAGATGACTGAGCTTGAGAAAGCAAAAAGAAAAAAGTGGAAGGATTCTTCCCGTTCGTGTGGGCCCTGAATACTGCTGAGAATGCAGCGAGGCAGGAATGGGGTGAAACATCAATTCCCAGCTGGCTGT